>BGPR01038056.1:1340-14875 GCA_013235015.1 Araneus ventricosus | reverse complement strand
GATTTCAGTTTTACTGGTATTATCTGCATACAGAATCAGACTTTTTTTTCAAAACGCCAATTCAGATCTGTCATAGTCTGGGCCGCATTTGCCGTCAGTGGTGAAACTGAAATTGAATTTGTCAAAATGAATTCATCGTTATATCAGGGTTTGCTGGCAGATAATTTGTTCCTGATATATCTTCTGATAACATCAGGAGATTGAACATTTCAACAAGACAAAGTATCTGTGCATAATTCATTATTCTGAAAAATCCTAGATGAAAACGGTATCCTACAAAATCCTGGTAAAAACTCTTCAATGGTTATATCGGAGTTCCGACCTGAAACCAATGGGAAAACTTTCGGGAATTCTGGTTCGATATGTTTACAAGAATGGGCGACAGGAGAGAAGCAAATTTTTTCTTAAAACCACAATAGAAATTTCTGGAATAAAATTGACCCGGATATCTCTCAAGTTCTTTCTGGTTCTATGAATCGACCAGTAATACAAGTAAAAGAAAAATGAGGTTCAAATATCACTTACTAAAGAATAAATCATATCGACGCTATATATTTTCCCAAATCTAACTGTATAGATTTTAATTGCTTATAAAATCACATTAAGTAATTCAACTTACATTTATTTTCGCTGTGAAAATAATGAAAAATATGATATAAATTTCTAGTTTTTTTGTCATGTATTTTTGCGACTTTATACTTTTTTCGACGAGTGTACCCTAACAAAACAATTTGCCAAATTTTATTTATCTATCTGTTGAGCTTTTTGAATTATCGTGTTTTCATGCGCGTACACAGACGGACAGAAAGACGGTTTTTTCACCAGCGAATTTCGTCGAAAATTGCTAGAAATCAACAAGTTGCAAACATCTAGCCTATTGCGATTTCGACAGGTAGTCACACACATATAAAATTTTCGAAATTTTAAAAAAATACTTTTTTTTTTCAAACATAAAAATATGGTCTATAATGAGGATATTCCTCAAAACCACGTGGACGAATTATTTCACCATAACAATACTCTCTTTGTATACTTCGTATATGGAAAGCCGTAAGTTATTTAATTACTAAATATTGTTTTGATTGCCTGTCAATGACAGGCAAAAATTACTTTTTCAGTGGAACCGTGAATATTCCTTGAAAACGTAATTTTAAACTTCAAAATTCTAATAGTCATTTAACTTTGTTCTTTTAGTAGTCTTGCAATCGTTCTGTTGATTGCCAACCGTGTTTTAAGAAACACGAGGGATATTTTGGAACGAGCCTCTTAATTTTTGATCCCTTGAGGTGGCGCCCTTTTCTCCAAAATGCCACACCAGCGGGAGGAAAAAAAATTACTTAAGATCTAGTATTAGTCAAAAATAATTTACATCACAAGCCGTTTTATATACTGAATCTGGTCTAACCAAAAAAATAAATTTGGCGATAATATCAACAAATTTATTATAAAACATGTAAGAAAATGAAATAAAAATCGCATTTTGTAAACTCATTCTAGTCAGTCGCATAGCAAGTTTTTTTATGAAGTAATCCTTTTTAATAACGTTTTTTGTGTGATTGAAATATTAACTTTATAAATACAAAATCAGCTAGCCGACGTCCAACTTATTTTCAAAAGTGTTTTATTTTTATCCATGGCAAACGGGGCCGGGTGAATTGAACTATATTTTTTCACTCTCATTTCCTCTTACACTTTCTATGCCACCCAGGAGTCCTTCGCAAATAAACAAATAAGAAAAACTGGTCGTAAAATGTTTCGTTTATTTTCGGCCTTCTTGCCTCCATGTTGAATGATGCCTTCAGGCGAAGATGACAAAAGACCACTTTCGACCTTTACTTTCTTTTTCTGCAGCGGCATTTACGTAATGGTAGGGACAAAAAAGATAGCAATTTGAGAACCAAACTGCTTAACGAAAAGAGGGATTCCCTCACCCTTTTTTTTCTATTTTTTTTATTTTTGAGGGACGTTACATTGTCATGGAAAGGAGCTGCTCTCGCGGCAAGCTTGTATTTCATCAAGGCCTGTACCAGAACAAAAGTATCTTATCTCTGCGATCTGTAGCAATGTTAACCCCATGTATATATTCCCCATTTTTTGTTCTCATTAAATGCCGAGAGATTCAGCCGGGTGGCCCCATGGTGGGTTCAGATTGTCTTTTCCGCTCTGTGTCCATCTCAACTGTAAAATAGCTATCACGGCTACAAGGCACAGGGTGGTGTTCTGTTCTATTATGGAAAGGATGTGGTGTATATTGTATAGAATGGCCTCAATTCCCATTGGAGGAATTTGTGATGCTTAAGAGGCATATGAAAAAATATGGATCCCGAGCAATGTCGTGCCATCAGGGAGATAATAGCAAAACATAAAGTGTAGGAGAAACTGACTATGCAGAAACTGGATTTCAAATATGCAGTTTTCTCGCTAATTACTTAAACACTTTTATGTCTCTATCCATTTACAAAACGTTCTACGATCTTTTAAATGAATTATAGCCTTTAAAAATTGTTCTCTTATGATCACTAAAGGCACGAGATAAGAAATACTTAAATAATGGAAATAATTCAGAAGGGAAAAAAAAATTTTATTTTTGACATCGTATAAATCAAAATACTCGGAATATAGACCATATCTTATTATTTTAATAGGAAATAAGAAGGAACCAGAGAAAATTTTCGAGTTACGAATCTGAGCTAAAAACTTTGCAATTAGCCATCACAGCAAAAGATTCTTTAAAATAATTTCCAGGAATTGAAAAATTATCCAAGGGTTATTTTTAATTATCTGAGGAAAATGACATCAATATTATTATCACAGTACATGTCAAAAAAGTTTAAAAAATAGTATATTCACCAGTCAGTTTCGATTTATTATTATTATTATATTTTTATTTTTTTTTGGTTTTGTTTCATTAGTTTTCTTTTTCCAAGAGAAGTTTTTATGTCTAACAGCACAGTAACTTTCTCGAATAATAATTATTTTTTAAATACTTATCTCAATAATTACAACGCTTTCTAATAATCACAGAAAATTACTTGCTAATTCGTAAAATCTCTATTACTGTATTAGGGAAAGAATTCTAAAATTTTTCGTGTTCTATGGAAATATTATACATAATTATACATACTCTCGTAAAAACTTTGTCTCTGTAAAGTGAATGTACTGAAATAAAATGAAGATATAAATGTATCACGAAATATTGATACAATAATTAGAAAACTTACTATGATTAACGAACAAATTTATTCTGTATTTTCAGTGTTTGAAACTTTTTTTTTGTCATTTCCAGTAAAGAGAAATAATTAGTTAAGGAATCGATAAATAGTAGAATAGTATTCAGAATTTTTTTCAGAAGAATAAGAATTTTTATATGCTTGAATTGCAAATACTTCTAAATTCAGTGAAAAATGCTTGTTTTTAGTAAATATTTCAAAAGTAGCATTTACATTATGAAATGTTCTACCTTCAAGTTTCAAAGCTGTTCGTCTCATTCTGAACCTTGCGAAATTGAAGATGGATATACTCAAACGAACATGGATAATAAACATTTGGATTAATTAATGTTACTCGTTTCTTTAAAATACATGGTGAGAGATATACTAGGCATTCACGATGTTGTGAACAAATGGTCTCAATTAAAGTGCTGTAAAATAAAGTTTAGACCAAATTTAGATTTAAAGAAAACCTCCATAAGATTTATTTATTTTTCATAAAAAATTTCTATCTTGATATAAATTTTTGTATTTATTTTATTCATGAAATTTGTTTTATTTATATATTATTAATTCTTTGTCCTGTTTCCTCACTATTTTCTTATCTCTTTGATCTTGCATGTAATACAATCTTCCAAGTTTCAGTTAAAAATAAGGTTAATAGAAAATGCGTATTGCACTTCTCAATGAGCAGGCTTGCATATGAAAATATTGCATATGAAATCATCAGTAGTCGGCATTTTGTCTCATATTATTGTAGAAAAAGATTTTTTATGCCGTCTTAAAATTTAAAAAAAATTCTTTTCAATGATACTAATTTAATTGTCGTACATTTTCTTTCCTTAATTTGACAATTTTTTTAGAATATTTTTTTATATTGCATTTTTAACAATACATTTCACTGCAGTAAAATTAAAACGGTTCATTGCTTCTACAGATAATTCAATCGCTTTGTTTTCTTTAATTGCAGAAAGCTATAAAATGTAGATTCTGTTTATTTTTTCATATTCTTTGCAATCATAAATAGCTCTTCAGTTTTCATCTCATTTCCATAAATTATTTTGTACTATAAACTAACTCCTCATTTTAATGTTAGAATCACATTCGCATTTTTCATGAAGCGAATGTTTCTAAGTATCAAACGAATGAAAGCGTTTCAAGCCATACTATTGGCCTCACAACCACAAGATAATTTGGTGAGGGGAAACACCCCATGGCAAAGTCTGGGAGACGTCTGACTGAGTTACAACTCTTGCGCCTTCCTTGGGAGGAGGCGTGGAGTGTTTCGTGACCCCCTCGCGGTTTAAGGGTTACTGAAGGAACTTCAACCAATCAACAGATTTCTAAGCCAAACACATTATTCGCGCCGAACGATGCAGGATAACGAGTGAGATATTCCACAACATTATTCTTAAAATATTGGCCGTTTTTCCTGTGCTATTAGGGTAGGCACTATTATATTATTTATAACTATTCGCCCGGGAATAATGGGATATTCCCGGGCGAAGAGAGGTGAGATCACGTGAGGCCTTGGGATCCATATTTTTTCATATGCCCGGCTCGGTTTTTTTGCTCAAATAGGGATTTTATTAAATAGGGTTTTCCGTAAGGTTTTACTTGGAGATTTCATTTATGCATTGTGTCTTGCTTCATGCGTATATAATTCGCAGACGAACGGATGAAAAAATATGGATTTTGAGCAACGACGTGTTATCTCCTTCCCTCTGTACTAAAGTCAGCCAAAAAATAATTCCGGAATCGGATAGAATTTTTTTTCAGCAAATATTGTCACTTACTTTCCCCAACAAATGTAAATATTCTTTCAAATCTGGTCTTATTACTAATTTTCATATGCCCGCCTCCAGTTTATTTTATTTACATATATTGTCGCTAACGTAAACATTACGTTCCCCCAAAACGTAAAAAATTCTTTGAATCCTATATTGTTTAATTAACATTTTTAAATCCAACATTTTAATTACCATACAGTTAATAACCCAGCGTTTCTCAGAATCCACATTTTTTCATATGCCCGCCTCTGTTTTTTTCCCTACAAATATTGTCACTAAGCTTCCCCAACAAACGTGAATCTGTTTTGAATCCTCTCTTGTTGGACTGAAGCTTTCAGTTCTAGCCTTTTAACTACCTTAAAGCAGTTTGGTTTGAATGAAAACGCGAGAATTCTAATGCTTATAAATTAAAACAGATGAGCATGATATTTGTTTTGCAAAAGAAAAAAACAAAACGAAATAGAAAACAGAAACGATAAACGATTTAATAGTACACCAAACTGATAAATTAAACACCAGAAACATATATTTTCGTCTTGCTCGTATTTGCATGATAATGAAAAAACCCCCCGGATAAAAATGAATAAATATTTTCCCCCAACAAACGTAAATGTTGCGAAACACCGTACGTCAGAAAAGAAAGAAAAATGCAGGAAAACGATTTTTGTCCATTGTTAATAAATCCAAACACAGAAGCTCGCTCAAAAAGAAATACCAACTTTCTGTAAATAAATAAAAAAAAAATGCAACACCGTATGTGAAAACTAATAATAGGGGAAAAAGAATCCGTCGTGAATGAATTCACAATGCTGCCAATAGATGGCAGCACGTCAATTTAATCATTTTAAAGTTTTTAATTAATATCTTTGTAACTAATTACAATTTCGGAATTTAAATAGTCGAAATGGATTCCTTGGATTATTTTCCATCTTTAGGTACTTACGGATAGTTTCGGGATTCAGTGGTTCGTGAGAAGATAGAAGGACATACATACATACAAACGTCTGTTGACGTTCGAATTTTAATAGGATAAATGATAAAAGTTTCTATAATGGGCTATCCCGAATAATGCGTCATTCCTTGAAGTCACGTGACACGTCTTGTCTGACCAATCGGCTATTCCTTTGTTCTTCTGCTTTCTTCGGCTTTTCTCTCCTGGCCACGTTGTGCCATGTCTGACAATCCTCTATTTCGTTGTTCTTCGGTTTCTTCCGCTCTTCTCTTCTGGCCACGTTGTGCCATTACTATCAATAGGCTATTATTTTGTTCTTCTGTTTCTTCTGTCCTGGCCACTTTTTGCCATAGTTGAAAATCGGCGGTTGCTTTCTTCGTCAGTTGCATCAACTCTTCTTTCACGTTTCATAATTGGCTGCTGTCAACAGGCAGCATCCCCTGCAACTCCTCATTTCCTTTTAGGCATCGGAAATAGAGAGAATTGGACAAAGCAAAAATAGTAATTTCCAAATATCTTGCACGGGCTATCTCAAATAATGCGTCATTCCATGGCGGAGAAAAGAAGTGAGGTCATGTGACACAAACGCTTAGATAAACCAGCGTTGCTGGGGATAAATATTTTTTCATATTCCCGCGTCCAGTTCATAAACACATGAAGCAAGATACATTACATACATAAGTGGCCCGGCGTATGTCGAATGAAGTGAGGTAAAGAGACACATACTCAACATTCTCTCCTAAATAAATAAGGAGTAAAGAACAGTTCTAGCTGCATAAAAAGTTTGTATCTGATGGTGATTTTGTCTTTCAATAACATTTAGATGGCGTTCTCTTGCATGTTATACCATGGCTGACAAACGGCTATTTCTTTGTCCTTAGGTTTCTTCGGCTCTTCTCTCATGGCCACGTTGGGCCATGTCTGACAATCGGCTATTTATTTTTTTCTTCTATTTCTTCGGCTTTTCTGTCCTGGCCACGTTGTGCCATTACTGACAATCGGCTATTATTTTGTTCTGTTTCTTCCGCTCTTCTGTCCAGACTACGTTGTGACATGGTTTCTTTTTTCATGAGATGCAGCAACTCTCCTTTCACGTTTTCTAATTGCCTGCTGTCTACGGGCAGCATCCCGTGTAAATCCTCTTTTTCTTTTAGGCATCGGAAAAAGCGAGAATTGAACAATGCAAAAATAGTAACTTCCAAATATCAGCTCAAAATAGCAGCTGTCAGAAATATTTAAACTTCATCAAATCAATGAATAATGATTAAAATCACTAATATAATTAATCTATATCTTTCGGCACATAACTTTACAAAAACAAAACACGCCTGTAAATTCGTTAAAATGATTCTGTTTGACGTTATATCACGGAATAAAAAAAAAGAATTTATGCACTTCAAACAATGCGTATTTTATTTCTGTCAGCGTCACTATTTTATTGTTGTTGTAACAATGTTCTTCAAAGTAAACAACTTCAACAATAAAATATATTTTGAATTGCGCTGTAACAATGAAAAGTATTGTTATAAAGTATCCGAAACAATGAAAAGCATTGTTGTCAATTAGTTTTTAATTAATATCTTTTTTACTAATTAAAATTTCGAAATTTAAATGGCCGAAATGGATTCCCTGGATTATTCCCCATCTTTTGGTACTTTCCGCGCGCTTCTCCGTTTGGCGGTTCGTGAGAAGATAGCCGGAGATACAAACATACATACATACAATCGGATTTTAATTTTTGTTACTAGCTACGTGACCCGGCGTTGCACGGGCTATCTCGAATAATGCGTCATTCCTTGACGGAGAGAAAAAGTGAGGTCATGTGACACATGCCCCACATTCTCTCCTAAATAAATAAGGAGAAAAGAGCGGTTCAATCATTCCGTCCGCGTAAAGGCTTCAAAATATACTTTTAAAAAATCGCAAAAATAATCTTTATTTTGTAAAATTACGATTCCGGAATTATTTTTTTGTCTGACTTTAGTACGGAAGGAATGAGATAACCCAGCGTTGATCGGAATCCGTATTTTTTCATATGCCCGCCTTCAGTTTATATGCACATGAAGCAAGATGCACTGAGTTCATGAAATCTAAAAGTGAAACCTCATAGAAAACAATAGTTTTAGTTAAAACCCTATATGAGCGATTTAATTTTCCCCTTTTCTTTATATCAATTACCAAAACCCACACAAAATTCTATCCTCATTGACTTGTTGCATTGTTCAGGTTTCCATATTGCAACAATACATTTTTTTTTTATTTCTGTCAGCGTCACTTTTTTATTGTTGTTGTAACAATGTTCTTTAAAGTAAACGATTTCAACAATAAAATAAATTTTGAATTGCGCTGTAACAATGAAAAGTATTGTTATAAAGTATCCGAAACAATGAAAAGTATTGTTGTAAATTAGTTTTTAATTAATATCTTTTTCACTAATTAAAATTTCGATATTTAAATGGCCGAAATGGATTCCTTGAATTATTCCCCATCTTTTGGTACTTTCCGCGCGCTTCTCCGTTCGGCGGTTCGTGAGAAGATAGAAGGACATACATACATACGTTTGTTTACCTTCGAATTTTAATAGGATAGATATAGTATATATAGTATAAATATTATAATATAGGCACTATCATATTATTTATAACTATTCCCCATTATTATTATTCCCCACTCGGCGGATTTCCGATATTCTAGCCTGGTCGCGAGGTCTCAATCTAGGCAGATACTTTGATGTGTCGCCTACCCTCGCATCGGGGTCTCAAATTGGAATCGTCAAATCAAGTGTTGAATTTTGAGTTTGTTGGAATTCCATCGGTTCAAATTATTTGTTCTAAATTGCATAGGTTTTCGACTTTGACGATTGCTTTTTCCTTCTCATGTTCCAAAAATTCCATTTTGGATCAGATGTGAATGACCTGCTTATAATCCACAATTAATCCAGATGTGTGTTCCTTTTCTATTGAAGATATTTATATATTTCATTTTATGTTCCTTTCATTTTCAAATGCTCAATATTTTGTTGTGAAAGCATTCTTTGTGTTATTATTAGAGGATATTGTTTAAATTTTACAGTGTATGTTTAAATATATTTAAATTTGTTTTAATTGAAAATTTAATTTATTTGATTACCTTTATGCAATCTAGGTATTCTACAGGATGCCTAGGCATCCCAGATAGCAATTTTAGTTTGCAGCAAGCTTGCCACAAATTTGTCATGACAAGAGTGCAAGCTTGCAGCAAGTTAACGAAAGCTTCGAAGTCACCATGGAACGAACTTGCAGCAAGTTTGCCGTGCAAATTCATTGCAAACTATAGCAAAAACAGAGTACGAACACAACGCGGGATAGAACTCGCGACCTACCGCTCGGAAGCCTGTCGTCTATACCACTCCGCCAGCACGACTACGAGAGGAGAGGATAGATTGTGCTAATAAATCGCGCATACGATTTCTTTTAACCCTCTGAGCGGTTAGCTATTTTGATGAACTAGCTTTTTCTTGAAAATTTTCTTTTAACTTGAATAATTTTATCTTTATTGCATTTAGTCAAGTCTCTGAAATCTTAAGAATATTTTATCCATGGTAGTTTAATAATTTATACACATGGACATGAGTATCTGCTTTTGAACTAAATATGAGAAACTGAAAAATACGTCTGAAACGCTTAGAGGGTTAAACTCTATTCTTGATTTCGTTGATTTTTAAAATTTTGTGTTGAGAATATGATTTGAAATCAAAGAGAGAGCGATTTTCGCTAATAACTACGTTTTGCTAGTAGAATAAATTATGAAATTAGGTTTCAAAAGTAATTACTTTTAAAATGGGGCAAAATGTAAGTTATTATTTTTCAACAAACATTTTTTCAGTTTAATTTTGTTTATAAACGCTAAAATTTCAACATTAAGAAAAAGGCATTAAGAAAAGTTTTCTTTAAAGTGCGAATGATTTAGTAAAAAGATGGAAAATGTTTCAAATTTTTTTTTTATAAAAAAGTTTTTATAAAAAACTAGTTGTCACGTCGAATTTGTGACAAGTTCGTTTTAAGTTGGACGCGTTAAATTTGCCATGACAAGTCAAAATCAAACTGGCTGCAAACTTGCGTGCTATCTGGGATATATGTCATAAATCCCAGTAAACGAGTTTTTTTACAAATTATCATTGATTTATTGAATTAATAAAAAGGACGGTCTAGGAGATGATGGATTAGGTACTAGGATGATTTTTTAAAACAGAGAGAGAGAGAGAGAGAGAGAGAGAGAGAAAGAGAAATTATCTCTTTTGCATTGCAAGGACGAGGTTTGTCACGTCGAACTTGTGTCACGCTTATTGCAAATAAGGTGGATATATAGTTTGTCACGTCGAACATGTGGCAAATTTGCATTGCAAGGAGGTGGCGCTAGTTGTCACGTCGAATTTGTGACAAGTTCGTTTCAAGTTTGACGCGTTAAATTTGTCATGACAAGTCAAAATCAAACTCGCTGCAAACTTGCGTGCTATTTGGGATATATGTCATAAAATAACCTCTCCAGTATTTGAGCTCCTAGTGACTATAACGAATACGAATAAAATTCGAAATGCAGTAGTCAAATTAATTGGTAACAATGGCGCAACTCAGCGAGAAAAGAAAACTCTTCACATTCAGCAGGAATTGAATTTCTCTTCTTTTTGCATTTGTTCTCGTTAATTATTAAAAAAAACGCTTACATTGATCTTGATTTCAAAGTCAATACGGACTAATAATTTTTTAAAGCAATTGCAAAACTTTTTTCGGTATTTTCTAAGTATTTTTTTGTTTGTTTCCGTTTGGCAGAACAACTGCATCTAGTTTTTGCGAAATAAAATTTAAAATAAACACTATCGCATTTTCATCATACAAATTATACAAATATTCAGTACTAAAAGCAATCTAAAGGTAGAAAACATAAGTCTTTCAAAGTTGCTGGGTGCTCTTAAGCTACGCAAAAAATGGAGGTATATTTTCCGTTCTTCACTCTTTGCTGAAAGTTGATTGAAAATAGGAATGACACTTTTGCTAATCACCAACTTCCGAAGAAAATGATAAGGTGAAAAACATCAAAACCCCGGCAAAGATAATCATCCATAACCATATACCCTAATCTTCCACCCCACCGAGACCCAAATCTCTAGAAAGGACATTCCTTTTAAACGAACATTTATGGGGCTTTGGGTCAGGAAATCTCTGAAACATAATATTACTTACTATTTTGTCCCAGCTTGGGGTTTTCGGGTTGTAAAAATGACTGTCCCACACTTTGTCGAAACGATTTCAATATTCGCTATGTGTTTTATGTCCGTATTTATGTTAATGTGTTGTGAAACGTCCAATCCGGTTTAATATGAAGAAATTAGATAATACAGACATGAACAATTATATTTTATTATTTGAGTCAGTAAGTATAATGCGAAGAATTAACTATGTCTAAATTTTTATTAGGGATGTAATGAATATTCGCAACTATTCAGAATACGGCCTATTCGGCCAATTTGCAAAATATTCGGCTGGCCGAATACTAAGCAGATATTAGGCTGAATATTTTCAAGATAATAATTTTTTTAAATATACTTTTAAATAATAAAACAAAAAATATTTCAGAATTATATTTCAATGCATTTTTTTATCCAAAAATCTCCCAACATTTACTTAGTTTTAAGTTACATCTTGCGTAAGCTACATCATTTTAAGCAATCTTACCTCTTGCCAAATATTAAACAGATATTCGGCCGAATAAATTCAGGATAATATTTTTTTAAATATATATATTTAAAATATTATTATCAAAAAATCTAAGAGAGAGAGTAACCCCATTATTATCAGGGGGTTTATAGTTATGTGAAAGACATAATAAGCAAGTTTTTATATAAGATGACAAGCAAGTTTTTTTTTAGATTTTAATAAATTTTACACAAAAATAAAAATCTGAAAAATATAATATAATGTATCGTAATAATATAGATACATTCTAAGAATAAGACTTAGGTTCTTGACTTCGCTTCCGGTTTGTGAGATGCTATCAGACATTCAACAGATTCCTCTTGTCATGATTTGTGTCTCATTTTTCTCCGAAAGTGTCACAGTAAACATTTCCGTATACCCTTTCCTTTCTCTTTTACCGTAGCCGTTAGAGCTAAGATTTTAATTTTCACTTTCGAGCGCCTATTTTTCATGTACCTTATGAATTAAAACTATAAATAATTTGATAATTTGAAAAGGAAAAAAGGTGAGAAATATTATGAATTAGAAATTGGTGAAGAAGTTTTTGTACACGTACCGACAACATCAAAAAAGGATGACAAGTGGAAGAGAGGATCAATTGTAGGAGTACACAATTCGAGATCATATGACATAAATATAGAACATTGGTCATTCTGGGCATATTCCTTTCTACTAGGGGGCTCTGCCCCCTGCTCGCTAAAGCTCGCCAACCCCCAGAAGGATTGCGTTGCAATCCTCCCAGGTTTGCTACGCAAACCCTGCTCGCTTCGCTCGCTATAATGAAGACACTGTGTGTCCTAGAAGTTATTTTAAAATCTTCATATATATATATATATATATATATGAATCGGCTTTATTTTGCTTCTTATGCTTTAACTTAAATCAGCACAGAATAAAATTTTTTAGCCTCAAAAAAGATATTTTTCTTCAAATAGAACTTACAAAGTAAAGCTGATTTCCTTTTAATGCTTTCACCTTAATAAAGAAGGAATAAAATTTTTTGGCCCTGAAAAGGGCCGTTTTTTATATAGTGAAAGCATCAGGAACCTCCCAATAAACACAATTAAATATTTCACATTTTGGAGCTATCACAGAAACAGATTCAAAAGATTGTGCTGTACGAAAGCAGGTATATACATATTCAATAAATTCCTATATATAAAATAATATACAACATTGAAGACTGTGCTCTACAAAAAAAATTGTATCAAAGCAGGTATATTCAATCCACTCAGATATAAAATAATATACAACATTGAAACAAATTAAAATTGTAATGCAATAAAATACACTTGACAATCAATCACAGAAAACTTCCTCATAAACACAGTTAAATATTTCACATTTTGGAGCTACCACAGAAACAGATTCAAAAGATCGTGCTCTACGAAAACATAAATTGTACGAAAGCAGGTATATACATATTCAATACATTCATATATAAAATAATATACAACACTGAAGACTGTGCTCTACAAAAAAATTGTATCAAAGCAGGTATATTCAACCACTCAGATATAAAATAATATACAACATTGAAACAAATTAAAAATGTAATGCAAAAAAATACACTTGACAATCAATCACAGAAAACTTCCTCATAAACACAGTTAAATATTTCACATTTTGGAGCTACCACAGAAACAGATTCAAAAGATCGTGCTCTACGAAAACATAAATTGTACGAAAGCAGGTATATACATATTCAATACATTCATATATAAAATAATATACAACATTGAAGACTGTGCTCTACAAAAAAATTGTATCAAAGCAGGTATGTTCAATCCACTCAGATATAAAATATATACAACACTGAAACAAATTAAAAATGCAGTGCAAAAAAATACAC
>BGPR01038055.1:0-14875 GCA_013235015.1 Araneus ventricosus | reverse complement strand
TCGTTCCTTCCAGTTTTTAAAACATCGAATTGGTTACTAGGTTTCGGGGGATTTAAATTCTAGTTTATTCGATCCGTTGGATAACCGGGATGGGAAGAACACTTTGTACTTCAGAAGGGAACCTTCTGTTATACATGTACGAAATGTAACGAAAAGTCATTTTACTTCGTTAACATCTCTCTTTACAGAAAGCAAGTGAAAAACAAAACTAATTCGGTTAAAGCAAGTTATTATTTATACTATACATCTAAGAAATTTTTAACCAAATATTTCTTTTTTATTTTGTTTAGATTTTGTTTTCCAGAAAAAGCGGATAGAAGACATGTAGTCATAGAAACGATAGCGATGGAGATGGCTTTTTTTTAAAACTTATTTTTATGATTATTCTGAATGCTATTGGAAGATATGATAGAATTTCTTTTATAAACATCAGCAAGAATAATTGTTTTCCTGTATACTTAATAAGCTTAAACAGTGAATTTGCAAATGCGCTGTTTTATGAAAATATTTGAGATTCAATTCGATATCAAAAGATTTCAACACACACAATTTTTAAAAGATTTTGTAGTGAATTTGAAAAAAAATAATAAAGACAATTTTTAAAACACACTTTTATTAATGTATTGAAAAGTAGATTTTTTATTTTAATTATTTTCAACCTTTTAGACTTTAACTAATAATGAATTATTATACATAATATGGAATCGTGAAATGATATTTTTCACAAATTCACCATCAGGTTTCCACCCCTCGTACGAGGCTAAATTTAACTAAATTAATCGATTAACTGATAATTAAGTTAAAAAATATTAAAATAATGTATTGTACCCAGAACACACTAGAGTACAAAATTTCAAAGCTCTATCGCATCAGGAAGTGAAGTTACAAAATTCCATCTTTACAAACATGAAACAAATAAAAGCAAATAAAAGGGCATAAAAATGAAAATAAAGATGCAGGCCAGATGCGACATTACAGAAGTTTAACTTCTCTCAACGACATAAATTAAAACTGTTTTTGTAAATACCCTTAAATACCATTTTCTTCTAGGCCATAGAATTATGCTGTTATGTCTGATACTTTAATTTAGAATTTTTTAAATACAAATCGAAGCTGCGAGCTCCGCTTCATGGTGTATATGCGTTTGTTGCACGTTAAATACATGGTTCCTACTTATATCCGTTACACCCCCCTTAACTTCTAAACGGTGACAGCTTAGACCCTACTGTTGGTGTCTAGGTATAGTAAAAAGGCTATGCGCTATTCGATGAGACAACTTATAACGCCATCTGTCGGCAAATTTTGGAATTAGCGGTCCTATCTCGAAAACAGTACAAGATACGGGAAAAAGGTCAATTACGAAATTGTAGAGCATCTTCGATTTAGTACAAAAAGATACCTTGTACACATTAATACGAAGAAATGGACGTTTAAAGGGCACATTTGTTTGTTCTCGATTTCGGAAACAGTGACGTCTCTAAACGGGTTAAAACGAGAAAAAACAATTAGCTATCACAATATAACTTTATTTTCGGTGATCAAAGTGCTTTCCGTCATCTACAATGCAGATTTCAGTCCTTGTTTAAATTTTACTTTGCGCACGTTTTAGCATACAGTTGATGCGTAAACACAAGCAACAGTAATACGTCCTGCAATGTTGGCGGAAAGGTCCATATAACTGCAGTTTGAGTTATTTCCACAAGAAAAAGTATAATGGGGTCATTTTTTGCCCGAAAAATAGCATTTTCTCCTTTTATTAGTGTCAAATGATGTCAAAATTTCCGAAAATGCGAGCAAACAAATGCGCATTTTACACGTTTTGTTCATTATTGCATGCAAGGTGTCTTTTCGTACTAAATCAAGACGCTTTACAATTTTGTAATTGACTTTTTTCCCGTATCTTGTTCCGTTTTCGAGATAGGACCGCTAATTCCAAAATTTGCCGACAGATGGCGTTATAAGTTCTCATCGAGTAGAGCATAGCCTCTGTACTATACCTAGACACCAACTTTATGGCCTAAGCTGTCACTGTTTAGAAGTTAAGGGAGGGTGTAACGGATATAAGTGGGAACCCTGTATATTGTTGGGACCCTAAAGCCCCCATGTTGGTGGAGTATGGAAGTTTGTAGAAAGAGATAACAAAATTAAATTAATCATCCGATATGGTCCAAACAATCACCCATAATCAAGAAGGTTCATATACCATACAATGTTATCTAGGGGTAATGAACATGCGCTTCAAAAGTGTGACGTTTGTCCTCAGTAGCTTTCTCGGACTTTCAAAATGTTAGAAAATACCTGAAATGGTACTGAGCGTACAAATTATCTGAAAAGAAACACCTCGGTTCAGAAATGTAGTAATTATATATGAAACAATTTATACAGACAAAAAATTTTGTTGATCCGTTTTACATTATAATTATTGTTATATTATTCTAACACCCAGTGGCGGACTGGGTCTGAAAATAGTGGTTGCCAGGAGTCAGTGAGGGCCCACACATATCTACAATCATAATATTAATTCTTTTATATTTAATCTTTTATATTTTTAATTTTTTTATATTTAATTATATTAATTTAAATCTATAATATTTAATAATTATGTATTAAATTTAAATTTTTATTATATATTTCATTTTTCCGCGTCCCCTTAATTTTCTACGTATAAATCCCTTTTAACACCCCTTAATTTTCTACGTTTAAAGTAACGAAATTATGATTAAAGTTATTTTATTTTAAATTCCGGAAGTTAAATATTTAGTATACGAATTTAGCGACAAAGTATGGATGAGAAATGCTACCCATTAGTAGGGCATCTGTTGAAAGAGCCAGGAACCTTTAAAACAAACTTCTTTGGATGATTTAGAGTTTAGTAATTTGCACTGGTAATGTTTCAGTAATTTGTAGTTAAACTGGTATCATTAAAAAGATATTTTTGAATTATAAGGAATTCAAAAATCATTTTGTTGATAGTATTTTTTTAAAATATTGCGAAAAGACACCAAAATATTGCTTAATTTTTAAGTAACTGACATTTTAATTTACTTTTGAACTTTAAAAAGTTGACAATTATTTTCATCTTTTTTTGAAGAGCATGTGCGCCAAATTTCATAAAGATCGAGTAAAACAATAGATTTGCACAAAATACATACTTATAATGTAAAAAACTATTTTTGTTGTATTAAAATGCAGTCCATTAAAATGCAGTTGTTTCGCCAGTTTTTTTTTTCCTTTAAGTCCAGTTTTTTCCTTTCTTTCTTCCTTACTTCAAATAAATTTAGTTTTTGATGGATTTTCTATGTTATTTTAATAAATTTACTTTTTATCAATGGCATTAAGCTCATCTTTCCACTTAAGGAAAGTTAATCTTCCTGGAGATTATGAAATTCGTTTATTTGATAAGATTAGGTTATATTTTCACTTTTTAATAAGCTTAATAATGCGCAATAATTGTAGATTATAATTATGTAAAATTTTTAAAAAAATAGTCATAAGTGAATCTTGTGTTTTTTAGACTGTTTTAACAGTTGAATGTAAAGACTTATGTCATTAGTTTCATTAGACACAAAAACATACTGCATAAGAATTTATCTCAAATACTAAAACATTTCCTATCTGCTGTTTTTTTTTCTTCTTTTTTTTTCTTTGCACAACTAATTTCTTTCTCAATCTTTTGTAGCAATTAATACTTTTAACTTAACAAAAATTAAATCAGTTGGCGAATTTAAAGTTTATGAATATAATCAAATTAAGAGAATTAATAAGATGGACGAGTCGGTTGGTAGCCGAATGCGGCTAGTGTTTAATACTACAAAAGCAATGTAAAAATAGAGAAATGATAATTTCATCTTACCTCTCAATTTTTTTTTCTTTTCTTTTGCAAGATACGCTACATATGTCTTTACTCTCTGACGACTAAAAACAGAAATAACACTTTCCTCACCAATTATTTTCCATGAAAGACAGACCAATAAGACTGAGGAACCTTTACGCTACTAAACGCAAACTCCCCCCAAACGCATAAAGAGAAGCGTGAGTGTCGTCTTTTCACAGATGTCATTTAGTGTCCTATTCACAGTTTTAGCCAAGAAAACCTTTTCTTACAGGCGAGTTCCCTTGTTGGTCAGATATATTACAGTAAAATGAAACTACAAAAAAGAAAGAAAAAAGCACCTCTTATAGCCATCTCTCACAAGAACCGCACCCTTTCTGCAAAAAGGGATGCAATTCCTTCCGTCTTTCCGGGGGCTTCCGAAACCAACAAAAAATCTTAATGAGGATGGCTGGACTTTGCACAGAAGAGGTACCCTGTCCCAATGGCCCGAGGGATGGCTGCAACATCCTGGAGAAACATCTGTAAATGATCGGAAGGTCAAGGGACAGAGACCTCAGTACAGTTCCTACAGGCAGTTTTAATTGCGTATGCGTCTTGGGTCGGCATTCGACCACCCGTTGTTCGGTTGGTCGAATTACGACGGCAATAAATCACGGACCTTGGGTGCGGGGCTATTTTATTTATTTGCTTTAGAAAAGATTACTGTAGAGAAAGAGTTCTTTTTCTCTTCCACACTTCCTGGGGGCCCAAATTGTCTTCTGTTTAAGGGGGCCCACTTGCCATCGGGCAAGCTGGCAACCTCGCCAGTCCGCCACTGCTAACACCGTAAAGAGGATTACAGCTCTCGTTTGGCTATCTCTTGATAATGAGTTATATACTTTAATTACTTTGTTCTATTAATGAATCTTATTTTTAAAATCAGCGAAAAAATAACTAAAAAGTTAAGTTTATTATAATTGCTTTTTCCGTTACAGATTCTTAATCTTCAACAAAAACTAATCAATACATAAAAGTTAAGAAATCAAACCAGAAAAAAAAAACCATTTAAAACTGATATACTTCAACAAAGCTATAGGGAGATAATGAAAACCAAGATCTAGACCTTGTGGTATTTTAGAATTTCGAACGCATCTAAAAAAAAAAGACGCGCGAAACTTTCTACCAAGGCAAAGAAGAGAGAAAACTCCTAGCTTTCTTTTAGCAGAAATTTATATCAGATAAGCTTTCGATTTTCGAAGTTGCCAACAAACACTTCAGCAAAACTTTCCAAAGTTTCAGCACCATTACCTGAGAAGGAAGGAAAATAATCAAAGGTCAGAGGTGAGTACCGCCCACATCATACCCCAGGCTATATAGAAAAGTTAAGGTTCAAAGGTAACAAACGATTTTTAGTTAAAGCAAAATGGTGACGTCACTCGATTTCCTTCAAGTGATAGAATGTTTACGAAACTTGGAACTATCTGTTTAAAAAAAAAGTGGGGTTTAGTAATGAATTAAAGATTAGTGTTAAACTGAAATTAGGTCGAACTTCGAATAAATAGGAAACTTAAAATATATGCACCGAAATTGAGAATATAATATTTCATAAAATAAAAAGCAAATACATTGCCTTTGTTATATCAAAATGTCGTATGTCAAAACCTTTTATTGATACAAAACGCTTATATAGGTTATAATTGCTCTCAAATTGTTGTATGTTGTCATAAAATGATATACGTCGCTAGTGGTTCTAGATGTTACATCAAAATTTCTTATGTTTCGCTGTGTGTGTTTTAGGCATACGACATTGTCATATAGCAACGACCAATCGAAGAAGGCAATGAGAAGAAAAGTAAAAATTTTCACTTCCTCAAAAAAATTCCGAAGCAGTGCTGATTTCCCTCTTTTCTTTAAAACGTATTTTTTATATTGATCCAAACTCATGAAAGTCAAGTGTCTTTTAAATGAAAAATTCAATTTAAAAAAATAGATAATTAAAGCTACAGTACATATGACATTGGAGGTTAGTTAACCCATTAACGCCGAGTATTGTTTAGCAACCGATTCGGAAACCCTCCGCGCTTTTGCGCATGTGCCGGGCGGAGTTATTTTCATCAAAATAGGGGGGGGGGGAGTGAAGAATGGAAGGGTGATGTTTACATTTTACTGAGCCTGCTCTAACAAAGAACTCCGGAAATGAGCTCATATGATTCATTGCCTGACACCCCTTTCCGGTGTAAAATAGTCCAAAAGAGGTAATCTCGAAATCCGTTGCTGAATTTGAGGGTGGTTACATTTCACTGCCGTGGCTAAAATGGTCACATTCCACTCTTTCTTTTTTTCTACTTTCTAACATTTCAATATATATTCTCAAATTCCTAAACAAGTGTCAACTGTAATAAGCCAGATTTGAAGCCAAAGTGTCTTCATTTTGAAATTTTTATTTTTTTCATTTGATTTATTTTCGAGGAATATATCACCCATTATCTAGATTTGAAGCCAAAGTGTCTTCATTTTGAAATTTTTACTTTTTCCTTTTGATTTATTTTCGAGGAATATATCACCCATTAGCCAGATTTGAAGCCAAAGAGTCTTCATTTTGAATTTTTTATTTTTTCCGTTTGACTTATTTTCGAGGCAATGCAAGGAAGTCGAAAGTATATTCTTTTTTTGATATTTTAAAAATCATTCAATGAACATCTATAAAAAAGTTTTTCTAAATGATTTTCTACCGATTATTTTTTTTAAAACAGAGCAACTCAATTTTTTTTTAGTAATGAAATCTAACTTCAAAGTTATCTCAATCTTGGTGTTTTTAACATTGCTTTAGAATTTTACTTAACTTTATTCTTCGACTTAATTTGGGTGTCAGTAAAGGGTTAATTAACGAAAGATCTATTCACGAAACGATTTCGCTTACGAAACAATGTCATCACCAGGCTCATTCGATGAATGACAATACTTACGTAGTTTGAAAAAAATCTATTCAGTTTTAGTGATAGCTTAAAAAGTCTTGTTAAAGAAAGGTTAATTGTGAAATAACATATAGAAGAATATTTAGAAAACAATTTATTTTATTATATAAAGTGAACAAGAAATGGCAGTTATGAAAGAATGTAAAATTATAGTTTGACTAAAAAAGTGGACTTTGCGTTTTATTTTCTTCTATACAAAGTATACAAAAAAAAAAGTATTCTAATCCTGAAAAAATTCAACCCCGAGATTTGGAGGAATCTCCATAAAAGTGTTCTTCGAAAAGCAGGGGTGGCGCCAGGAAGAGGTGAGCCAGCCCCCCCCCCCCCATTGAGGAAAACTTTTGTACGTGGTATTCTTCCCTAGATTTTTATAGAGATATAAATTCTATTTCTTGGAATAGAAAAATGATAATTTGTGAGGACTTTACTGATTATGATTATGAGGTGTACACCGACGGGTCCAGGATTGGTGATAATGTTGGATTCTCGGTGTGCTTTTTTGAAAGAAATTCACTATTACATGTTTTTTGCTATAAAATGAATTCTTTTAACTCTGTTTTCCAGGCTGAGCTGGCGGCAATTAATTTTGCTTCTTGTTTCGCCTTAGAGAGAAATGTTAAGATCAAAGTGTTTTCTGATAGCAAGTCCTATATTGAAGAGATTAGAAGCTCCAAAATCAAATCTAATTTTGTATTATCAGTTAAGGATAATCTGTACAATGCTAAGGATCTAGTCAGCCTTGTCTGGGTGAAAGCTCATGCCTGTAACCTGGGCAATGAGCTGGCTGATCACTTTGCAAAAATTGCTTCTTCTTGTGGGGCCGATATGTCTACTCCTTATTCTTATATAAAAAGAGTTTGTAAGGAATTCCTTATGAACGAGTGGAACGCATACTGGAAAAATTCCACCACTGGCAAACGTACAAAAGAAATTCTCCCGTCAGAAAATCAGGACTTATTGATTAGCAACAAATATGTCATTTATCTGCTTACCAATCATTGACCTTTTCCAGCATATCTGTGCAGGTTTAAGATTTTGAACAATCTTGATTGTTTGTGTGGTGAACATGGAGATGTTAACCATTACTTCACTTCATGTATGTATGCCAAGGACTATCATTTACTACTACCGACAGTTGATGCTCGGACTCACTGGACTAGAAAACTTTGTAAAAACTATTTATTTTTAAACACGTTGAAGTCAATTTTTGAAATTTCTAGGAAAATTTGTGTTTATTCGCAGTGTTTGTGATCTGAATTGTATTTAACTTCTGTGCATTAATTTACTGCACTCAAAGTATATTATATATATATATATATATATATATATATATATATATATATATATATATTATATAATTGTTATGCAAGTAATCCTTTGATTGAGTTTCTGTTTTTTTTTATTATTATCCTTTTTTGTTTGTTGTGGTTTTGTTTTTCAGCACCGCTAGTGCTTTTGTGTTGTATGTGTTTTTGTTTGTATTTGTGTATGTTTTTGTCTGTGTTTCTGTGTGATTTTGTTTGTATTTGTGTATGCCTTTGTCTGTGTTTCTGTGTGTTTTAGTTCGTATTTGTGTTTTTTTCTATTTGCACATAGTTCTGTAATCCACACCTTCCAAATATTGTAACTTTTTTCTTTCATGACTGGTCTGACTCATCCCCGTCGATCCTTGTTGACTCTAAACCCTTTGGGTGAGTCGGTCGGCGTGGGTTATGTATGTATGTACGTGGTATTCAACCTTAGGTGATAAATAATAATCTGGCGAAAATTTGAGACCAATTTCATTACATTCGTCCCCCCCCCTTACAGCAGGGCGTGCCCTCCTGTCGGGGAGACCGTGCCCCCGTCGGGAAATCGGCCCCCCCGGCCGGGCAAACTCTAGCGCCATTCCTGTCGAAAAGCACGTAAGTAAAGAAAATTGTTTTTTAAAGATATTTTTATGTTTCGCTTTAAGTTATATGGATTACAATTAATCCTGCTCATTTAAAGTTCGAAGAGTTTAAAAAAAAATAAAACTACGAATATAAACTACAAAACTATTTGGGTAACTTCTAGAATATTTTATTATTTCTTAATAAGCATCAATCAATAGTTTTACCTAACTTGATTTCAAATTTTAAAATAAATAAACTGTTTTACTCAGTATTTTATCATACAAGCAAGTTTTAAAAAAGGATGTTCACACACATTTAAAGAAATATATGAAGAGCAAATTAAAAAAAATATTGAAAGATTGCGCATTTGTCAAAATCAATTTATCTGCAGAGCATATCTATGGAAAAGCTAAGAAAAAAAAATAATTCACTCTCGACTGGTAAAATATTGAATTTCCAATTTTATTTCAAATAATAAAATATTTTTATCATACTCATGTAAGAATCCACCTTGAAAGAAAATCACTAAAAGAATTCAAGAATTTAAGTTTTTTTCAATAATCCTGCTTCGAAAGGTTGAAAAAGATTAAAAGTAACATTTTTTTTTACTAATCATGTCAAACGCAATATCAAGTTTCCAATTTTTGAATTATAATCTTAGAAAATTGCCTTTTCACCAAACTTTTATTCCGTTTTATTGAACGTGAAAAGCATTCAACAATGTGAGATTTTCATAATCTTGATTGGAATAAATTGTGTTTTGATTCTATATACTGGATGATTCAAAAGTGACAGAAAAAGTAAAAATTTAATTATTCGAAATGTATGAAAACAGCACGGTGCAATATGTATGCAAAGAGCAGAAAGATTTTGGATATATCAGAGTTATCAGGTTGGCTTTTTTAAGGCTAAATTCTGGAAATTTGACCTTCAAAGCCCTTGGCCTTAGGAAATTTCATTTTTGGCATTTTCTTGGCTTTATTTTTCCTTATG
The DNA here is from genome assembly GCA_013235015.1 of Araneus ventricosus. Taxonomy (NCBI): domain Eukaryota; kingdom Metazoa; phylum Arthropoda; class Arachnida; order Araneae; family Araneidae; genus Araneus; species Araneus ventricosus. The sequence goes on along the minus strand of BGPR01038055.1, from coordinate 5,219 downwards.
ACTTTTAGGACAATTCTTAATATATAATTTTACTATATTTTAATAAACTTTTTATCTGACCCTTTTCAAATGGCCCACAGTTAGCTGTCAAAAGAAGTAGTTCCAGGAAATGAGAGAGAAAGAGAAGGGTCGCCTCTCCCCCAACACTCTCCATTTTCGAACGAAATGGAAAAAACACTTCTCCACTGTACACAGTCTATGGCGAAAAACCTTGACAGAGTCCACCAGGCCAATTTCGACAATTTTATTTCATATGAAAGCTTATGACGTCTGTATATGTCATCAAGGGTCGCCTGTCCCCCACCATGCTCCATTTTCGAGAGACATTGCAAACTGAAACTGACGGAGATCTTGAGCCTTAAAAACTAGACCAATTTCGCTAACTTTTTCCTCCAATTCATTTCGTCACTTCCTTAAAATAGCTAGCCAATCAGAATGCTCCCCTTTAATGTCGAAAGTATGAAATATTATTTTTCATTTGTATGCAGTTCTGGACCATCTCCATATTATAAAAAATAATCATACTATCTCTTTTTTGCTAAATTAAATTTAGTTTTGATAGCAGACGATTTTGTTTGACGAGATATGTATAAATATCATTATCTTTGTTTTAGTCACATCTTAATTTAGCATCAATAGCAAACAATTTTGTTTCTTTTCTAAATTTATTTTTATTACATTGTCAACAAGAAAGTTAGTTGTTAAACTTTTATAAAATGCAGTGTTGTTAAATAAGAGAATGAAGTTGTATTTGCAATATACGTTTTCATTTTGAGTTGACTTTTTGTTTTCATCACTAATCCCTACAGTTCCATCAAAAAGGCGTGTCAAAAAATATTGTAAAATACCTATTTTAGGTGACGGAAATTGTTTATTTAGAACGATATCATTCTGTATTCATGGGTCTGAAGGCTTCCATGCAGAAATGCGTGAAAATGTTGTACAAAAAAATACAACTCGATTGGGTTTATTGAAAGATTTTACAGCTTGAAAGGAAGCTGTTGTCTACAAAGAATATGAAATCTATTATGGTTTTATAGTCTGTTCCACTGATCTTCATGCAGTATTAAAAACTGAAAAAGTAGTGGCTGCGAGCCTCGAAGCAGCGAGGTGGCAGGGACGCATATTTACAAACCCTACCCTGATAGAACTGAGGCAGGAAATCAGTCAATATCATTGGCTACGAGGAGCAGTGACGTCGTTTTCAGCTCTCGCACGTAGCGTACGGCAATCATAACAAAAAGAGAGTCGTCCTACTTTTCTTCTCAACTGTGGGAAAAGGGAGCACATAAAACATTCTTCCGTGGGTTGTAATAATTTTACAAATGAAATTATTTTTTAAAATATCATAAAAAATAAAACGTCCCACACTTTAAGAAATTATACCAATGAAAAGTACACGCGAGAGAGCAAAGAACGACGTCATCGGCTGTCGGCGAAGCGAGCCAATCATATTGTCCGATTTCCTGCCTCAGTTCTATAGGAGTAGGGTTTGTAAATATGCGGCAGGGACAGTGCTGAGCAAAGTGGGTGCTGGCCGCGAGCCCGCCCGGATGGCAGAGAGAGCGGCTAGTAAAATTTAAAGCATTATTAAGCTGAGACGTTTTGGACTAGATTTTTGCATCTACTTTACTTTTAATTTTTTAAAATTCATTTTCAGAAAATAAAACTTTTTTTGGAATTATGGTTGTATGTGGGTCTGTCCTGTGTGAACACGAATAGTCAAAAACGGAATGATCTATATCAATGAAATTTAGCATATATGATAAGTGGGAAGAAAGAGCGTTAGCGGATAAAATGCAATATGAAGGAAAATGTGTTTAAAGTGTCGTGAACTGCATGCAAATTTTGCCATTTCAATGTGAAAAGGCTGGTTTACAACGTATAAACACTGTCGAAACTCTCAAATGAATATTGTTGTACCATGAGCCCTACGTAATCGAGTATCATTTTCATTTTTTAACAAACGAATATATAATTCCTAATATACTACAGGTATGAGAAAAAATTGACGGGAGACTGTCTTTCTCAAACAGCCGCTATGTTAAAGGCGTAGGACTACTTTACTCGCGTGATTCTTTTGTTTCTATATACAGTTCAGTAGTCGCTGAATTACAATTCAGATTTTCAATTTTTTTGTAACTTCTGTCGTTACCCTTTATCTCTAAAATAAGACAGTTATGTTTTCAACATATGTAGTTACCGAGATATAGAGGATCTCCCTTACAACGTTTTCTGTGGCGTTTTGGCGTGTGAATCAAATTCTTTCCTGAGACCCCAATGAGAGGAAGGTAGTCTGATGTTAAAATTGTTTCATGACTTAGTAGTGTGTTATGTGAAAGAGGAGGTTTCGAAACTATAGAAATTTTCAGAATCCTAAAATTGATTTTTGGATAACTAATCTCCTTTCTTGCCAGCCTATGGTTTAAACATCAGAATTGTAGATATTTTTCAAAATTTGAACCAAATCCATCAACGTGTTGACTGTTTGCTGGTTTATCAATCTGTATGTATGCAAATCTAATAACTAAAAAACGCAACTAGCTAGATAAATGAATTCTTCTACATGGTCTTGACACAGAAATTGTAGATCGGTATCAAATTTCGGACTGATGAGTCATTTGAGAACCGTCCAAAATGTGTGTGATACTCGATTCTCTTCACCACGATACTTAAATACGCCTGAAACGCTCCTGGTTGTGAAAGTGTACCAGAAAATTAAAGTTTCATTGGTTTTGCCTAAAATAAAAATTTTGCACTAACTTTCTGTAAAATCCTCCCTTTTACCACTCAAGCACCTCTTTTAACAGCGACTGCCATCACTTGTTCACTTCATTCACATTTACGTAATTCATAAACTGACTTATGTAGCAATGGCTTTTCTTTTCTAACGTAGAACTACATTTCTCCCATGAGTGTCTCGGGAAGGAATTTAATTCACAAGCCAAAACGCCACAAAAAAACTTGGTATGGGCGATCCTCTATGTCTCGTTAACTACACATGTTAAAAACATAACTAATGTCTTATTTTAGAGATGAAGAGTAACAACAGATGTTACAAAAAAAATTGAAAATAGGAAAAAGAGTCACGCGAGTAAAGTAGTCCTACGCCTTTAACATCAGAGGCTGTTTGAAAAGGGTTCAAAAGGTGATTCAAAAGGGTTCCGACAAACTTTAAGGCTAGTTCACGCATAACAAAACAAATCAGTTTTACATAGAATGGAACTGGTGGGAACGTCATATGTGCGTGCCAGACAACATTATTTGGTTTAAAGTGAATTGGGCACCCTAAACAATCGTTATTCCAGGCAAATACCTGGCGTAATTAATTAGGATGGAGTTGTATAGTAATGCTGAAATTGCAGACATGCATTTAGTGAAATGAGCAGGTAGTAGTGCGTTTGTATCGTGAGAGATTAACAAACAGAAGCGTGCTACACTAGGAACTGTTTGTGAGTTTGCATCGAAGGTTGTGGAACACTTGAAAGCGTTCAACTATCCAGATTCTCAGTTGTAAGGATTGTATTATCACAGATGGCAACACTTTTGTATATCTCTATAACATTACACATTCAATCTTTAAGAAATTTATTTTGTGAAACGTATCTGCATTTTACTTTTCTTCTATAACTAGAACGCACACATGACATTTGTGTATATGTTTCTAAGTAAACTGGTTTGCTTTAGTATGTGTAACTGATTATGGAAGTTTGTCGGAAGCCTTTCGAATCCTGTGTTTCGAACCATGTGTATTTGTTCCGACACATTTTTACTGGACGCAGGACTGTTTAACCCGGCTTGGCAGAAATCACGTCCTGTCCATTGAGCCAGTTCTCGGCAACTGTTTTCACATTACACCCTAAAGAGAGCCTTGTTCCAGATAAGTGTTCCTTCAATTTCAGAAAAAGGAAATAATCATTGGGCCATCGTGAAGTTATCCTATGCAAACGCCTTGGAGTGATGGTGTCATCCTACTGCATGACAATACCCATACTGCTCGCAAAACTCTAGAATTGTAGCGAAAGTTTAAGTGGAAGTCTGGAGCTACCCCTTTAGAGCCGAGATTCGGAACCCAATCTGGGTTCCAAACACTTATCTGGAACAAGGTTCTCTTCAGAGAGTGATGTGAAAACAGTTGTCGAGAACTGGCTCAACGGACAGGACGTGATTTCTGTCAAGCCGGGTTAAACAAGTTGGTCCTGCGTTCAGATAAATGTCTAAACAGATTTGGTGATTGAGTGGAAAAATGATCGGCAGGAATGCCTCTTAATTCAATTTGGTATTTTCTGTTTATTGTTAATAAATATTTTTTTATTACCTTTGTAAACTTTTTATTGGATCCATACTCGTACATGTAGGCTATCAAAAGCGCATGAGTGGCTGCCAACATGCATCACAGTGTCTGTCGTGAAATGGACTACAGCATGGATGTTGCCAGCGTGACCAAGGGACGTAACTTTGTGTAATTAAATATCACGAACGCAAACAGAACTCCAAACTTTCTTCTGTTTTGCTTTCAAATTTTTCCTTCCTATCGTTGTTTACATGGAAGTTATGGACGTTTGTAATCGGCGCAATTGTTTTAAATAACCCTGTATTTTCAAACTCAGTTTTACTTCAGAGTCGCACGCATCCGAACAGCCACGTGCGGCTCGTGAGCTGCAGCAACTTCTTACAGATGAATTTGATTAATGGAAATTATCATTTAAAAATATTTTTAAGCATTTCTATCTGACTTGTTTCATGTTAATAAAGATGACATTTTGCAATTACATTTTCTGTCACTTCCTGGTGGGCTAAAGCTTTGAAATTTTATACACCCATGAGTTTCCGACTGCAATATATTGCTTTAATATTTTCAGAACTTCTCAGTTAATCGATCAATTGAATTAAATTTTAATTACATACGAGCGGGGCCACGTATTTTTCTCAAATTCACTACACATGGTGGTGAATTTGAGGAAAAAACTTACTATAAATATCATTAAATCATGAATTATAAATTAAGGAGAGTAACAAAACTAAAAAATTAAAATAAAATATTTCTGCATTTTAAGTAGTACATTAATAAAAGTGAGTTTTAAAAAACTGGGTTTTTTTTTTTATCAAATTTATTTTGATATTCTCTTTCATAGAATTTCAATCACTCCACTGCGTCTTTTTATGGATATGAATTGGATAATTTAAAAGAATGAAAACAGATGTGCATTGTGGAATTC
>BGPR01038053.1:0-10683 GCA_013235015.1 Araneus ventricosus | reverse complement strand
CCCCCCCCCCCCCTCCAAACTTCTAGGCCACACTAGCAGGAAGCTATTTGACCCTGACGGATTTGGCATGCACCAGGCCTGCTAAACAATAGTTCTTCGTCTGAACCGGGTCTCAAATATAGAACCCTCCGGCTCCAAAACTGAAAGCTTACCACTGTGGCCAAAATTAAATTAAAGTTAAAAGGAAATATAATTAAAGTGTCACATATTAAATATTTTTTCTTGAGCATTTTTTATTGATATCAAAAGTTATAAAAAATATGAAAGAAAATTTTAAATAAACTATTTTTTGCAAAAATTAATACTATAAAATTAAATCTTATGGATAAGAGAGAGAGAGAAAAAAATGAAAACTCATAGCCGAGATCATTAATATCAACAATATATATGAAAAACCAGGAAAACTTATACCATGGAAACAGTTTTATAAAAACATTATATTGTCAAAGAATGCAATATTGAATCCAGAGTTAAATATTAGTATATGGAAATAATATATTACCAGGTTTAATTTTAATTCCTGGTGTGAATGCACTGATGTTGAAGGTCCAAGACATGATTTCTTTTCTGTTTGAAGACCTGGTTCACTCCAACTCCACATTGTCTACTTCTAACAATAACCCTAATAAATTTTCAATCTCCTTGGTATTCGTAATTTCATTTTTCTGTTTTCATAACCGCTAAATTTTTTGAGGCCATTTTAAAGAAATTTCTAAAAAAATAATTATTTCTTATATATTTATAATTGTTCATAACTGTTTTCAGTTAAATTGCGATTACAAGCATTGAATGAGACATTTTAACATTATGCAGGTTCTCTTAATCTCGGATGTAATGTCTAATTCGTGAATGAATGCAACTGTATGTTGTCTAATTCGTAATAATATAAATAGGTTATTTTACTTATTGAATGCATTGCAACGTCGTGGATGTTGACCATGGAAGCATGAAATTCCTACTCTCTGCCAAGAAAGAAACGCAGCTTTTCTGAACATTCTTTTATTTCATAAATCAATATAAACGTTTGAAAAGTATTAAATAAAAAGACAAATTTACGGCAGGGTATCTGCTACAACCGTCTGGATGCTGAGCTCGCCTGTTTTTTTCTCCAAGTTTCGGATCGGTACCTTATAATCATCTGCTGATATTCTCTTTGATCTCGCTGCCTATGATATTTCGAACCTCATTTATTATCTCTTAGTTAATAACAAACTTTGACCTGGCAGATCATATGGTGGTCACTGGTATCAACCGAGACTACCCAGGCAGATGCGAGTCAGCCATCGGGAGACGTCAAAAACAGGGGTATAGTGGAGCCAGAACGCTGTTCCGGCACTGTTTTTTTACGAGAAATAAAAAAAAATTTGTGAAAACTTCCTTAAAACAGCGCGATTTTGGTCACCAAGGTTATAGCGTTCCGTTACTGCTTTTAGAGCGTCCCAGAACTGCTTATTTTGCGACTACACTACTGGTCATAGACGTTTATTTGTATAGGCAAAACGCAGAAAGGAAGGGAATCGGGATTTCCAAGATGTCTCCTTTCTGAACATTAACAGAAACTCCCAACTTGCCCTATGTTTTTTGTATTTTCTTAAAGTTTTGTTTTCTCTGAGGCGTCCTTCAGTGCACTTCGTAAACCTTTATAATTTTTTTTACAGAACTTCTTTTCCCAAAGATATTAATTTTCCCCGAGGTGATGGCGCCTGAAACGACCATACACATGCTTACCACTTAAAGCAGGCTCTGAACATCAAATGTCGAAATAAAAAGCGAGAATTAAAACACACAAATGGGTAAAATGTAAGATTTTTTTGATAAAATCAAGTGATGATAGCAAGCAAAATGATAAGAGTAAAAGCCTAAGAATTTTAAAGCCTTAAAGCAAAGCAAGATTAAAACCTTAAAAAAAAAGAACTCGGAATGTTATCAACAATGTATTTTATGTACGCCAATGTGGAAAAACTAACATCTCAAGCTTGACAACAATTTATTTTTAGACTTTTCATTTATACCCAAATTTGAAGTTTTGGGCTTTGTAGCCTTTGTTGGATCCGATATTGGTTCTCTTTTGATATTGCTTTGCGCATTTATTTGCAGGGGTATTCTCATTCGGTGCATTCATATTATATTCGGGAATATAACTATAAGAGCCACTCGAGGCTCTCATTTCAGTCTCGGTAAACACTGAAGAACTGGAATTTAAAAATTTACTCTTCGTTTTCGGATGAATACTGGAGATTTCAAGTAAGGTAGTAGGGAAGAACATTATAACATTGCGAGTGATAACAGTGCCATCACTCGTTAGGAGTATACGATGAACCTGCTTTGGGACGGATTCAGAAATCTGACAGGTTGAGGTTTGTTCAGACTTGGGAAAATCGATGTTGAATTTGTGTTGCTTTCGCTGTCGGATTTAGGTTTAGTTACTTTGTTTTCTCTTTTTCCTACCGTCTGGAAATCGAAAAAAGTCTTGATTCACCACCAACTTCTGAAGAAAACTTCATATTTCACAGGATGAAATACTAAATTGAGGCGTAGCAACGTCTTCGAAAGTTATTGGTTTAGATGATTTTCAGAAGAATTAACTATTTTGTCATCGAATTAAATTCCTTCCAACCATACCTAGTTGTTGCTTCTTTAACTTTCTGATTCGTAAGAACCTTGGAGCTCAGGGTTCTCAGAATAATGGATTGCCCGAGTTCTTTTTTCAAAGACAAGAGAAATTCCCTACCCCCTGAAACACCGCGATGACAGCTTTCATTCTTAATGGGTTGATATACAAAAGGGGACTCTTCTAAGCTGATGACTATCAGGGCGATTTATTACAAGGAAATGGGTTCGGCTGAAATGAGAATTTTAATAAAACCTTCCTTATCCATTTGAATGACTCACTCTAACGAACAAAGCACGCTCTTCGAGTATTCAATCAATCACACTTAACGAAAAGTGATAGAAATTTCGTAGCGTTATTTGGGCGCTTCGAGCGTTCGCCGTACTTTGCTTGATAGGACGTTTGGGGTTTTTCAGTATTCAAAGAGTTAAAATAGATTAAGATATAATTAGTACCATTTCCGATAAAATAGCTGTTCTGACAAAATAATGTTTTTAAATCTGAACTCTAATTTTGTGAGAGAAATCAAACACAAAGTAAGACTAATGTATTATAAAAAAGATTTTATTAAAAAACTTTATACAAATGTTAAAATGCAGTTTAAAACAACATTGTAAGCATTACGTAAAAAAATGAAATAATAAATAAATTTTAAAAGTATACAAAACATGTTAAAATAATGCTTACAAAATTGTTTCGAGATATGCTGTTAACATGACACACACTCACAAAATAACACAGCTCAAGAAAAAGTGTCTGTCTAAAACAAAAGTTTTCAAACGTAAAATTCGAAATGATCAGTCCTTTCTGGAACAAATCGTTTCATTTCGATGCGTCTTTAATGTTCCGCAATAACATTAAACACTGTTGCCAATCTTGAAAAAATAAATTAACATACAAAATCCTATACACAGAATGAACGAAAACATCTTTTATCATCGACGTAAAAAGAAAGCAGGTTGAAATTTTTTTCCCCCGATGCAAGCCATTTGAAGAAAACTTGATCTGCCACAACCATTGAAGACCCGAGAAAACGATTTTATGAGAAGATAAGTTGAGATGGTGTGTTCGTTTATTCCAAGCAGTGATCCTCGTCTCTTCCTTCGGAACAATCCCATCGTCCGTCACACATCTTGTAGGGGGCGATACATCGGCCTAATCTGCAGCGCACGCCCTCACAGGGATCAGGAGGGATTTGAACAGGGTGTTTGGCCTCTGAAAAACACAATCACATACATTTTCTAAGAAGTTCTCTTTTCATTTATGCAGGCAACCATTAAAAGACTACACATGGTGCGCACTAAAGTCATAATCTCCCCACCTCTTTACTTCAAAATTGTGATAGCTATAGTTATAAAAGGGGTGTCTAGATGTATTAAAGTCGCTACGCGATGATGTCACTATAAGCGCCACCTAGCTCTGAAATTCAGTGTTTTTATCTCAAAAATGGTACGAGATACGGTAAAAAAGTCAATTACAAAGTTGTAGAGCATCATCGATTTAGCACGAAAGGACACCTTGCACACATTCATGATAAGAATAGAACTCATAAAGCATGGAAATGTTTGGTTGCGATTCTCAAAATTGGTGATAAGATTAATACAGAGCTATAGAAGGAACTATAAAATTTCTATTAAATACATAATAGTCGTGCTCTTGGTCACATGGACAACATCTAATCGGCGGGCCGTTTCGAGCCATACATTTTAAAGCATATCAGTAGACACCGGCATTTGGGCATTTTCAGTTTTTGAATTGTTTTCGAACAAAGTAGGCACAAACAAAGGGTCTTTTAGATCCTCCATAAAAAAAAAAATCAAACGGAGTTAGATCAGAAAATCTAGATGATCAAGGGCAGGATAAGGCGTCGTAAGGTTCACAACGACCGTTTCAACTGTGTATTTAAAAATGTGCGAACCACCTTACCCTAATGTGAGGGTGTTCCATCTTGCTGATAGATGACATCTTTGGAATTCGTGTCAAGCTGTGATAATAGCCATTATTGGAGTATGTCTAGGTAAACGTCAGTTGAAACATTTCACCCAAGAAGAAAAGTGGACCGTACAGTTCTTCTATTCACATTGCACGCCATTTTTACTTATATTATCGCACACGCTCAGGATTCAGATTCACTGTGCTTGCTCCATTACGAACGAAACTTTTAACTTTCTCTTCACTACTCTGTAAACCTTATTTTTGCATCAGTGCTCATTAAAGAGTGATATAGCCGCTTGTAAGCGGGGCAATCATTTTGAATTACCCTGTGTTATTCATAAATGAGAAGCCAACAACAAAAAACAAAAACAATTCCTCCGATATTTGCTCTGATAAACATAACCATCCCAAATCAGATGTAAAATTTAAATGCATGCAAAGACAGGCATATTACCATTTTATTTATTCAGTATGACGTGAAGCAAAATAAGTCAGAACTTACCTGTGACTTTGTGGATCCAATCCAAATAGTTTGCCACCTTGGTATATACTCCCGGACGTCCTGGTCTTCCGCATCCGTCTCCATTACTGGTCACACCCAGAAGGATCCAGCGGCCATCTTCGCGTTGGCACATCAGAGGTCCTCCGCTGTCGCCCTACAAAAATTCTTGGAATCAGACAAGTTGCATATAGTATTTATGTGGGGATTAGGTTGCAGGGGAATAATCCCATCCCGGCTCTAGCAACCAAAATTATGTGGGGGGTGGTAGTGGCTTAGGTAAATCTAGGGGTACGAATTTAGAGAAAGAACGCTCGGTTAAATAACTAATTTACTTTATTACACATTAAAAGTATATTTACAAGGAAATATAGTTAGAAAGAAATGATTAAATACAAGTGCAAGTTTAAGGTAAAAGTTTTATGCCATTTAATGATAGTTATTACCAGACTTAAACCCAGAGTGGGAACAAAGGGAAAAAATGCCATGGACCTCGCCCTAAGGCGGAAACACCTACCGCGCGAGCGAACTTGCCACCTTCTCTGTTGAAACCGTGAATCCTTCTGCCGGACCCGTAGAAGTTGCTCTGCGTTCTCGTTCTCTTCAGTAAAACTTACGGCATACACTTAATTCGTGCTGCCATCTACCGCTACAGAGGCTTACTAAATGGCTTAATTACTCTCCTACATTTATTTTGTGGCAACAGCTTCGCCCTGCGTGCGCTGTCTACCTTGCTCATGCATAGTGGAGAGTTTAGAGCTATAAAGGCTCAAACACCATCTGTCGTCTCTCTCTTGCTTTTGCTTTATGTTCCTGTTGTCGACATGTTAATTTAATTATCATTTACCTTACTTTTATTTTGTTAAGTTTATTAAAGTTATAATTGGTATCATAAATTAGTTTCTTCAGTGTTGTACGATGTTTCCTCACACCTGCACGAGCCAGTATACACATGCATACCTGTCAACAGTGGTTTGTACCTTCCAAGTTACCTTGCCTAATGAGATGCAGTAACAACTCTCTTTGTTGCAGTAACTAGAATAATTTAAAGTAAATTCTGGCCCTAGTGCTATAGATCAGAATGATAACCAAGTTCACCTGTTGACCACCGCATCGATCCAAAGTAATAACCTTACATAGGTTTGCTTAAATTTATTAATCCTTTTCACGAGACCAAAATATAAAACACATGCGTCTGATTGCTTAATGGAGACAACTCTTATAACGTCACAATCACATGATAAACGTTACTACACTTTGTCATCTAACATCCTCACCTTGTCTTCTTTCATCCTGAAAGGTGCACAATGGATTCCAAAATTAAATTGGCGAGACCATTTGAAGTGTATAGTGTGGGTATGAATTGATTCCGTTTTTCAGTCTTGTATCTTTAGTCCTGCGGCGTGAATAAGAATTTAAAGTAATGAAAGTTTCCAAAAGATACTATCCACAATAACAAGAATGTTTAAATTTGTCAGGTGCTCATTTATTGTAAGTGTGTACCTTTTACAGGGTTCTAAAGATAGATAAATTACATAACAAAAGAGTTTGATGGTGATTATAAAAAAATTAAGATTTATAAAATACTAGAAAATCACCCGTCATACCATGACGGGTACAAATTGCTTCTTCATTCGAGAGATTTCCCGTCAAATCTGACGTGTTTAAATAGATATATATGAGAGAGAAATGTTTAACATTGATTGAAAACAAATAAAATAAACATATGTATTATGGCAGGATATATATTTTTTATTTACATATTTCTTTATTCAAAAAACCTCTTGGTAAACAATATTCAGTGTGAAGTATTGTAGTTGTTTAACAACTTTCCTTGTACTTCATGTCTTTGTGTAAATTTTAACGTTGCCAAAAAATTTAAAATTATATCATCACGATTGCACTAAATAATTAGATGCATCGTGGCATCCAAACTATATCACGCGTATGATATAGGCGACGATGATATACCATTGACGCAATTTACTGCCTTCTATTAAAAAACGGAAATTAATTTGAAATATAGGATTAATATAATTTAAAATTTCTCTGGAACTATTGATCATAGCGAGATAAAATTTTATATCAATGGATAATAAATTTTATTTTCACTATTTCAGAGCTATTAAATTTGAAATTAGAACAGCAATTATTCTTTTAAATTTAAAATAACTGAAATTTAGGTGCTCTAGCAATGAAATAATGCTGTTTAACGTCTCGTAGTGATATAGCGCGAGTTTTAGTGTTGGTGACGTTAGAGCGTTACCGAGAGATCTGGGCAATTATATTATTAATTAGATTGATCATTAATTATAAAAAAATATCATTAATATTTGGTTCAGTTATATTAACGTCCCGCTTTGAAGCAACACGAGGGCTATTTTGGGATGGACCTCGTGATTTTGAACCTCGGTCAGATGACGATATTGACACCTGAGCTGCACCCCCTCTCCAAACTTCCGCACCACACCAACGGGAGGACGTTTGGCCTCCTACGTACAATTTAATGTGCAACAGGCCCAATACACGACGGATCTTCAGTTAATTATCATTAATCACTAATGATCTTCGAGACTAAATTAATAACGAACGTTTCAATCACTTTTTGGGAAGGTTAAATAGATCGGCCCTTGCATTATCATCAGCAACAAAGTTTCAACAGTTTCATATTCGCCTCATATTATCAGGGTACAATAAGAACAATTATGACGAGTGAAATTTTCATTTGTTCAGCTGCAGTTGGCAAATCATTTTGAACTTTGTTTAGTTGAATTATCTAGTATTAATATTAGTTTTATTATTTACAAACAGTACGCTCACGGCGTTGCCCGTGGAATCAGGACTTCAAAAAAGTGGGTGAAAAAAAGTGCCCACAATGGCACGAAAAAGTTTTGAAAGCAAAATCAAAACAAAAAAATACACATTATTGATATTCCCGCTTATTTTTCTTTGCGAATGACGTCACCTGCCGCGAAGAAGGTCACGTTGCAACAATGCATTGTGGGATGGTCCGGAGAAGTTGTCGCTGTTAAATCTCGCTACGAAAAAGCTGTTTGAACCGATCAGGGAAAAATTAACTTTTAAAAAACGAAAAAAGATATTTTAATAGTTCTTGTTTTAAATCCGACATAAACGTTCCATTTGTAGGCTGAAAAAAAAATGAAAATTATAGATATGTTAGAACGTCAGATGCGATAATTTAAAGAAATCTTTATTAAAAATTACCATAAAAGTGACTATTTTTCAAAATTTTTTCAAAATTCAGTAAATTACGTTAGAAATTCAAAATTAACTTCATTAGAACGGAAATCGCGTACTCTTTCCGATGGTGTATCTATTTTTGTCGTACAGTTATCCGAAACCATGCTATTGAGAAATTAGTGCGAAAAATCACCCAAAACAACACAAAACATTAAATAAAAAATTTTCTAGATTAAATTTTAAAATTTCGGCTTCGAGGTGCATTGAGTCACCATTAAGACTACCTGTGTGCAAAATTTCAAGGCTGTAAGTGCGATATATTCGTCTGAACATCGCACGCACACACACACACGCACGCACACACACACACGCACACACAAACATTGCATTTTATAAGTATAGATTATTGATTTCGCCCTCGATTTTTAGTGAAAGTACACGCAGGAAACTTGAGCGAGATGAATAACGTGTTCTTTTAACTAAAGATATCAGCATATATGCGGGACTATCCGAAAGTATAACAAATAAGTCAAATGATTCTTGGATCAGTAAAATGAAGTAATTAAGATTAGCTGACGCAATAAAATGATCTAGAGTATGACGCGACTTTCGCTTGGTACCGCCAGCCAATCGGATAGCAGAAATGCATTCTGGGAAGTAACCTTGGGTCTGTCGAAAGCTTCGTCGATTCGGATATGCGAGAGAAAATATTTTGAACTGATCAATAAAAAAATTCATAGAAAGTCGGAGAAAAAAGATATTTTAACCATTCTTGTTTTAAAACAGGGATAAATATTCCGGTTTATACCTAAAAAAAATGATCGCGTTATTAGAACGTCGGTTACAAGAAAATAAGAATTGAAAGTTAAAAATATAAAGGAAAAGTGACTATTATTTAAAAATTTCTCAAAATTCAGTAAATTATATTGGAAATTCAAAACAAACTTCATTAGAACGAAAATTGTTTGTTCTATCCGATGGTGCATTGATTTTTTTTCACTGATCATTAGCAAAGATACTACAGCCGTAAACGTGCCCAAAATGATCCAAAACAAAACATTAAATAAAAAAAATTTCTAGATTAAATTTTAAAATTCTGGCTTCGAGGTGCATTGAGTCACCATTACTACTACTAGTGAGCCAAATTTTATGACTGTAAGTGCGATAGATTCGTCAGGATATCGCACACACGCAAACACTGCATTTTATAAGTACAGATATACGGACGTTGTACCATTGATTTTATAAGACGAAAAAGCAACAGAAACGATATTGAAAATCAAAATCGTATCATCCGTACTCACCAGGCACGCATCCCGACCTCCCCTCTCATATCCGGCACAGAACATGTTGTCCGTGATGTGGTACATGGTGAGGAACAAGATCCGTTTTCGACACTCCTCGGTTGAAATCACTGGGAGACGAACCTCTTGTAGACTGTCCGCTAGAAAAGAGATGGAAACATTCAGTCTTTTCCTGTGAATAATTAAATTATCTGTGAACAGTTAAGTTACTGGGTATCCAAACCAATCTTAAAACATACTTCCTCTGTCTAAAATTGTGGTAGGTATGCATTTAAAAAAACATTAAAGATTAACGAATGAAATAAATAATTTAGTAATCAAGTAACCTTGTTGTATGTGGCTGTATTTGATGGGAGACACGAGGTTCAGGAATTTTCAGCAACAAAGGCGGTTTATCCTCTATTTGACAAAAAAAATATATATATATTGTTTCCAAAATTCGTTTCAGTCCGCTTCAAATAAAAGAACCTATCAAAACTTATTGCCATTAAATAACGAACTAATCAAAACTTATTGCCATTAAATAACGAAATTATCAAAACTTATTGCCATTAAATAACGAACTTATCAAAACTTATTGCCATTAAATAACGAACTTATCAAAAAAGAAAGGATAGAAATAAATGACGCTCTACAGCAGAGTCTCCATCTTTTTCATTTATCGCATTTTGCTTCCGTATTATATATAGTCCAGGCGAATTAGCATGAAAAATAACAAAATTTGAAAAAATACATAACAGCAATTTTATTGCTTTCAGTTGTTGGATCGGCCATACAAAGCATGGTATTATATTTATCTGTGAATAGTTAAGTTACTGGGTATCCAAACCAATCTTAAAACATACTTTCTCAGTCCAAAATTGTGGTATGCATTTAAAAAACATTAAAGATTAACGAATGAAATAAATAATTTAGTAATCAAGTAGCCTTGTTGTATGTGGCTGTATTTGATAGGAGACACGGGTTTCAGGGATTTTCAGCAAAAGGCGGTTATCCCCTATTGGACAAAAAAAAAAATTCTTTCTAAAATTCGTTTCAGTCCGCTTCAAATAAAAGAACTGTCATTAAATAACGAACTTATCGAACCTTATTGCCATTAAATAACGAACTTATCGAAACTTATTGCCATTAAA
>BGPR01038052.1:0-14876 GCA_013235015.1 Araneus ventricosus | reverse complement strand
AGTAACACGAATGTGTATTTATTTTCGAAATTGATATTATTTATTTTTAGAATTTAATTTTCAAAAATATGGAGATTATTATAATATCTGTTTGATCTAAAGAAATAATTTTCTCAAGCTATAAACTGCGTTTCAGTTTCTTTTATTACTCTCAATTTCTGTTTGCAGACTTCTGACTGCTCGGTCGTTTAAAAAACTAAATCGTATCCGTAGAAATATCCAAGAATTTGAAATTTATTATCTGTGAACTTACTCGATGTCCTTCACTATTGGATACTTGCACTTGAAATTCGAAGCGTGAAACGCTAAAATAAACAAAAACAAGTCATAAATCATACAAAGCACGTTGAAGGAAAAACAAATAGAAATTAACAAATAAACTATTCAAAACTTACTTGCAAGGCATTGAGCACATTTCTGCGCATCTAGGGGCCCATTTCTGATGGAACTGTGGTATTTCTATAAAAGTCAGATGTAAATAATGTCTTTATTTATGAATGTTGAATATGCGTTACAGAGAGATAACGGGAATGACATACAAGTCTGTTTTAAAAATTATTCATTCCATTCTTTTTACACTCGAGATTGTGTTCAAACCTTAATTATACGTGTAGCCTCACACTTTTATAAGTCATTATCGGACGCTAACGTTTATAATCGACGGATAACTTCAATCTTTAATTAACCTAAATAAGGTAATTTTAATGGTCCAGAAAAACAACGCTGCATCCCGGATAGCCTTAAATCCTAATTAATTTGTATATTCGACTTTCTCGGTGGATAATACTTAATAATTCATTGAAAATCGTGAGATAAAATGTAACTTATATTTTAAGGTCATTTTTATAAGTAAATGGATTATTCAAGAGAACAAATTTTTATTTAAAAGAAGATTTTTTCAGAAACAAAATTTTTAATCACCTTATCCTAAAAATGCTACTTGGAAAGGTAGCAATTTCAATGAAAGAATATGATTTAATTCACTCGATATGTTACTTGAGGTTATCAGAATAAGATAAATTGTAATCCACATTTATAAATTTTATTAAGTTTCAGTTTATTAAGTTAAGTTTGTTGTCTAGTTTTTTTACTACGTTGATTATTCCATTTTCCTCACGATCTTTATACAAATCTTCTTTTATGAAAACGACCCTTAAAAATACGAAATTATTTTAGCGATGGAACAATAATATCAATTCGTGTTCACGAGATGCACATCATTTGCACCGAACCCATTTTATTTTAGAATCCATTGCGCATCAAGCAAGAGAAAAGGGATATTGCATCACAGAACAAAGTAATACAACGAGCCTCGTTCCCAGAGCTGTCTTAGCAAATTTAAACGCCCTGGGCTGGAATAATCTGGTGCCCCATCAGAACAGTAGCTAGGAATTTCAGCGCCAATGGCCCAATGAAAACACCTAATTAATAATATAATCGAGTGAAAATGTTACCTGTTCTGTGATTAAAGTCTTACAATTTTGCAGATCGGCGCCTTTTGGTAATTGTTTATTTAATTAACTCAGAAATGTGCATTTTAATTTATAACATAGGATATATACACTGATGGATAAATGCTAAGGACCATTTTTAAGATACGAAAAATTTAGACTTAATAGGAATACAATGGTTCGCAATCATTTGCAGAGAATCGTGGGACATACAATCGTCGGAACTCACATTTTACAGTGAAGATTCGGTCACTAGGACATTTAGGGGACCGTCCACAAATTGATGAAGACGAAAATCATTTTGGCCCACCCTGTTTCACATTAAGCTGATAATGAGTTGAAACTTTCATTAATTTTTTTTTTTATGTGAATAACGTCTAGGTGTATTTTCGTAAAAACAGCAAAAATAATCGTAAAGATATAAAGGTTTCTTTAAAGAATCTCTAGTTTGTCCGCATGTTTTTTGCTTATAACATGCAAAGTTTTCAACCAAATTGTACGAAACTTACAGTATATTTGACAATATGTGAAAACAGCTTTGTATTAAAATTTTAATCAACCAATTTGAATAATACAGGAAATAAGAGTATTTTAGTAAATTATTTTTTACTGCGCATGTGCGCAACTTAGCAAAATTTTTCTCTCATAATTTCAAAGACAGATATATTGGACAACTTCCAGTTCAATACTGTTAATATTCAGAAAGATATCGGTATCGCAACGAGGTAAATTTCAGCACACTCTAAGAGAAGCTAAATGATAAGGGTCCATGCACGAACTGAAATTTATTAAACTTGAATCTTCGAATAGTTATCGTCGAAATACAATTTAAATTATGTATTTAATTTTTTAATATACATGAGCATTCAGAATATTCAACTTCCATAAAATTCAATATCACTGTTTATATTCTTTCTGATCATTTAGCTTCTTTTAGAGGGTACCGAAATTCATATCGCTGCAATGCCGATATCTTTCTGAATATTAACGATATTGTATTGGAATTTTTATATAAGTTGTATTATATATCTGACTTTCAAGTTGTGAAAGAAAAATTTCGTTACTTTCGCACATGCGCAGTAA
This sequence comes from Araneus ventricosus, assembly GCA_013235015.1. Classification (NCBI taxonomy): domain Eukaryota; kingdom Metazoa; phylum Arthropoda; class Arachnida; order Araneae; family Araneidae; genus Araneus; species Araneus ventricosus. Next base: position 12,342 of record BGPR01038052.1, on the reverse strand, counting down.
AAAATTATTTGCTACAAATACTGTTATTTCCTATAATATTCAAATTATTTTATTCGAATTCTAATACAAGGCTTTTTTTACATATTTTCAAATATTCTGTAAGTTTCGTAAAATTTGGTGGGAAAACTCTGAATGTTATAAGCAAAAAACATGCAGAAAAAGTAGGGATTTTTTAAAGAAACCTTTATATCTACACGAATATTTTTGCTATTTTTTAGGAAAATACGTGTAAAAATTATTCACATCTAACAAAACCATTGATGAAAGTTTCAACTCATTATCAGCTTAATGTGAAACAGGGTAGGCCGAAATAATTTTCGTCTTCATCGATTTAAGGACAGTCCCCTAAATGTCCTAGTGAGCGAATCTTTACTGTAAAATGTGAGCTCCGACGATTGTATGTCCTACGATTCTCCGCAGCTGATTGCGAACCATTGTATTCATATTAAGTCCTAATTTTTCGAAATCTTAAAAATGGTCCTTGGCATTTGTCCACCACTGTATGTTTATGTAACATTACAAAATCGGTGGCTCTCTAGTTATAGCCCTCTAATAATACTTGTATTTTTAACAGATTTAAAATTATATTTTTAACAAAATTTGGTTCAATATTAAAATAAATCTGTTTAGTAAGTTTAGAGGCTCGCGTTTGGCTCAATAGCGCTCCTGGGCTACAGCCTAATTCATTGGCTAAAACAGCCCTTCTTGTTTCTAACATCTCTGGAACTGCGCTTTTCTACAGTCTCTTATTCAATTAAAAACCGTGGTAGGAAAAAAAAGGTGCTACTGCGCATCGGCAGCAGAACAAAATCGGAGCAGATGGGAAATGTAATCTCTCAAGAAATTTTTCTCCTTCTTCGAACAGAGGAACTCCTTGGACAGGGAAAAATTCTGAAAAAAAAACTAGAGCTACTCAGTTTCCTGCCTCAGCTCCCAACTGTATTAGATTCTTGATTGATTTAAATATTACGTGCAAAATTAAACAAAATAGTGCTTAAATTTATAGATTTAAAAAATTGGAGGGATACACTTCGACAATGCTTGTACAGTTGCTCTTGGTGTTAGATCACTTGCGGAAATACGTCCTAGACTCTGTCTCAACGCCTCCATTGCGTGCAACAGTGAATGAACTGAAGGTACAGTCAGGGTGAAAAAAAACGAAACACCCAGCATTATTCTGTCGTTCTTCCTCGTATATTAAAACAAATGGTACTATTTTACAGAAAATAACGTCTACTAAAAGTTTTTATGGTTAAAAATTTCATAAGGGACAATTACAAATATGTAGACGGCCCCTTATGAAATTTTTAGATATGGAATCATTTAGTAGACGGTATTTCCTGAAAACTGGTACCTTTTGTTTTAACATACGATGAACGATGCCAGAGTAATGCTAGGTGGTTCGGTTTTTACTTTCTCGTATACGAAGTATACAAAGAGAAAGTATTGTAATCGTCAAAAAATTCGAACTCGAGATTTTGACGGATCTCCACGTTTTAGACCTCCCTGAGTCCGAAAAACACAATTTTGGAATTATGTCTGTCTGTCTGTGAACACGATAGCTCGAAATCTATTAGAGCTACGGGGATGAAATTTGGTATGTGGTCTTTAAACGTAATTTGTAGGTTTCTGTCAAATTTTGGACAAAATCCGTCAACGGGAAGTCTGTCTGTCTGTATGTCCGAAGTCATGCGAACACTATAACTCAAAAACTTGAATAGCTAGATGGATAAAATTTGGTACACAGTTTTATCGTCATGAATGTAGGTCCGTATAAAATTTTGGGCCAAATCCGTCAACGGGCTGACTGTCTGTCGATCTGTATAATCGCATACTTGTTCAACTCCATGCGCATGCGAACTAGTAGATATGCCTGTGCGAAGAAGGGACACTCCGAAAACTTGACAGTTTGCCAAAAATCAATTCTGGCGGCGAGATTTTGTAAGGAAGCAAACATTTAGGGCGTCTCGTTTTACTTGCGTATTGGAAGCAATCTCTGCGCATGCGCAAGCTATTCAGCGAGCAAGCTATTCTCCTGTTTTCTTCTCCGCACGCGGAACTTGCATTGCTAGAGTTTGATAAAAAAATAAATATTGCGAAGTTTTAATACATACGTATCTTTTTGAATATGATTCTTCACCTCAATATTTTACTATCACTATAATCAACAACCTTCTGATAGTCATTACATTCTGGGTTACAGTTGGTTCGAAGTTTTTATCAACGCATGGGGAAGGGAAATGACAAATGTTTGAAAAGTATACGAGAAAGTTTAGGGGAGGCCACTCCAGCTGGTTTTTTCTGCGTCTGTGCGCATTGTGAATGATTCACACCCTTGTGAAATGGGCTACCGCATGGATGTTGCCTTTGTGACCAAAGGTCAGGGGTGTAGTGGAGCCGGCACTGCTCTTTTTCTCAGGAGAAATAAATAAGAAAAAATTGTGAAAAGGTCCTTAAAACAGCGCTATTTGTGTCTTCCAGGTTAGAGCGTTCCGGCACTGCTTATTTTGCGACTACACCACTACCAAAGGAAGTCACATACTGCAATTATTACGTACCCAAACAAAACTTTAAGCATCCTTCTTCTGTGTTTCCTATAGTTCTGTCTTCCTATAGTTGTTTATGAGGAAGTTATAGTTATTTGTAATCGGTGAATTGCTTTGAATAACCCTGTACTTGATCGGTTGCGATAAAGCTTTTTCTGTGGGTCAACAAGGAGTAACAGATGAATACAGAAAGTAGAAATTTCAACGTTTAGTATGAAATTTGTTTATGACTTACCCATCTGGCAAAGAGTTTCATTGTGTGGATAGTTGATCTTCCTGTCAGCACACCCAAAAAATTCCAGAGATTTATCCAACTTACATTTTTCTTTGCACATCTAAGAAAAGCAATGAATACCGATATCATTTAATTACATTGAAGAAAAATCTAGTGTGAAAAATCTGTGACGTATTTCATAAGGGGACTATAAATGATGCTCCAAAATGATGGACATCATCAAATTTTATTTATTGTGAAGCAGAGTAACTGCACGTAGTTATACGACTCCTTGCGTAAGTTACAGCGTTTGCACCTACATCTTTGATGATTACTTTTGTTGACACATTGTTGACTGGGGTTTGTTTGTTTCTTGTAGAAACTGATGCGTGTGGCCGGCGATTTTTCCTAAAAGTGAATAAGAAAGAATCCGCATATGATGGAATAAAGGCAACTTGTACTTACGACGTCTTGCCAAAAACTGAGAGTTTCTCATATTATTATAACGTATATTTACCATTAGAATTGTTGTAAAAAGTGCATGAATACACCATTTCGTAAACAATTGAAAATATAACGAAAACAAACGATAAATGAACAATAACCACAATTAAAATGTATAATACTCAGCCAATTACTATCCTACCGCCACGAGAAAAACACCAGACACCAGACATGCCGGTGGCGGCCGCTATAGAAACGGGATATTCCACTGCATTTTGGGGGTGAAGGAAAGGATTTAATGTCATTTGGCGCAGATATAACCGGCGGAAGTCTCATTTCGCTTTGAACTTCGGTTGAAAGCGAATTTCTCGCCTAACAAAGTACGCTTAGTTTGCCAAATGTTGTGAATGATTTTATACCCGTTTCCCTCCTTTTTTCGACTCGTCTACTTGAGGCAACACTTTTCAAGGTTTTTCTCGTGGAGGTTTCTAGGACAGTAGATTCGGTTATCGAAAGACATCATATGACGTTCTCAGTCAACAACGTACGGTTATCAAAAGACGTCATAAGACGCTCCCGGTCAACAACGTATGGTTATCAAAAGACGTCATGTGACGTCTGCGGTCAATAATGTGCTGAGCGCTTGTTGCAAAAAGAGATGGTGGTTAGTGATGCCTATGAACCCATGGAGATAGAGGAATTGGATGCGAAACATTTCTCCTTGAGCTGCCGATAATGTCATGAATTTCAAAAAATACAGAATGAACATCAGAAGATTTGTGACCAAAAATTGATTAAGAAAATCGACCTTTTGGTGTTATAACATCACTGTTACAAGGAAGAAAAGAAGAAGAGACTCTAAAGCTGGGCTTTCACGAGAAAGCTAAGCTATGCCATTTGTCCTAAGAGCGGTTTTTTTTTCCAACCATTTTAATCGAAAAATTAGGCAAAACATTCACAGATGTTCCAAAGTTTGTTTTGAGACGAGGTTCAAAGTCGCAGAATTCTGTCCACCCATACTCCTTTTTCCCAGCACGGGAGATTTCGAGTTTCATTTCTACCTTAGACGCGAGGTTCCAATGTAGGCAGATCCTGTGTTTTACCGCTATCTTCGCATCGAGGGCCCGAAAAAAGCGAACCGGCCATTCCATTGAGACTTCAAACTATTCTGAATTCCGACCCTTACGTTCCGCTATGCTAATTTTCATCGGTTTTTCACTCTGACGGTTGATTTTTCCTTCCCGTGTTCCAAAAATTCCAGTTTGGAAAAGCGATGAATGGCCTGCATAAGATAGAATTAGATATCTCAGTGGCGGTTCTGACTCCCCTTGGTCTAGCCAAGGTTATGTGTCAAGGACTCAAAGTGTGGTATCTCCCGTTGGTGACAGCTACCTGGAAGCCCTAAGTAGCAACACCGCAAACAACTATTTGTTCCTAAAGCGCACATTGATCTACCAATTTTTAGAACAGTGCTGATTAAGAGCACACCCAGGCGAAAGAGCTTGTAACCTTTCATCTCCGATACATGAGCCTCAGTTATGCCATTCCTAAACCCACTGTGTCACAGATGGACCTTGCTAACATAATAGGTTATTTTGATAAAAACGTATGTTTATAGACCAGCTCGGTATTTAAGATAGAAAACACTCATTTCCCTTTTAGAGTAAAAATATTCACTTTGGGGGAAATTTTCCATAATTTTCTTCAAATATCTGGTGCTCTGGTAAATTCTCCCTGTGTTAACCCATTAACGCCTAGAGTCTTTTTTTTTAGGGACGCTTCTAAAATTACATCATAAACTCACAGAAATTATTTTTTCAACATAAACATCACAATAAAGTATTTTTAAGTATTTACTTCTACTATATTCAATAGATAACAACCGGTATGAAACGTTTAGTTGATAGTGTAGCCTTTTTATTTCCAAGTAGTTTTCGACTCGAAAGTAGTTTTTTTCAATGTCAAGAAGAAAAGGGTAAATTTGTTCAGTTATTTAATCAACTAATTTACTTCCATTTAACAAATATATTAGTAAATACAATTATAAGGATATGGGGTTTAGGGGAGAGGAGGGAAATTTCATATAATTTTAGATTTAGATGGGGGGTTGCCTTTTTCATTACGTCCTTAAATAGGAACGCTAGGCCTAGGCGTACGCATTGATTTACCATTTGGAAAGTGTCGGTGACATGTTTATTTTCCATTGAGATTCCATCTAATCGTACGGATGAATGCCTATTAACAAGTACCGCATCATTCAAGAAACGCACAAGAGCCATTTTTGAATATAAATATAATGACAAACAAAAATGTAATTTCAGTTATATGGAACGATAACAGCGTTGTGACAATAGCCTCAAATGTGCAAGGTGTTTACCCTTTGATAAGAGCAAAATGATAGTCAAGCAATGATAACCGCAAGCCGTGTTACCCCCTTCACGCCGAAGGACCCTGGGTAACAATCAAGTAATGATAAAAAAATTTGAAATTGACCAACCCGAACTAATTCAGACATATAATCAGTGCATGGAAGGTAATGATAAGATGGACCAGAATAATGCAACTTACAGTTATTCCATCAGAAACAAAAGGTTGTGGTGGTCACTTTATTTTTTGGTTTGGAGGCTGTTATGCAAAAAGGATGGCTCTTATATTGTATTTGTCCATCACCAAATGAAAATTACTCGAACTTTTTTCATTTTCACAGACAGATAACATTGACATACTTTCAAAAATATACTATGCATTAACTGAAGCTTTAGGGAAACTAAAGGCATTAAAATCAAAAGTTGCCGATATTATCAGATATGATCGGGAGAAACATTATGTTATTGTTAATGAAACTCAGGTCCGATACCCCAATTGCGGCAAAAAATTGTACCGTAAATGCAGCAAGTATATAATAGTTGTGCACGACAAATGTTTTCTGGCATTTTATACTCCAAAAGAAAAAATCAAAGCATTACATATTTATCGCAGGGTTGTTTTTTTTCCCTTTATTTAACACTAGCCACCTTCGGCGACCAGCTTGTTCGCCGGGAATATGATTTCAATTGAATCTTGTATCATTTTATTCACAACGTAATTTTAAACTTCAGATTATAGTAGATATTTAACCCATTTTCTTTTAATTGTCTTTCACTTGTTCTGTTCATTGTCTACATAAATATCCCTAATGGAGTCAAATAACTGACCATGCCATGTAACATCTAATTGCACGTTGCTGGCGCCATCTTCACTTTCTTATTTGTCTTGTGAAAGAACATTTTATGGCCAGTGTCAAGTTAGCTGAATTAAAACATGCTGAAAAAAGAATGAAAACATAGCAACCATAATCATTCAGATTATTGGATGTATTTTTTAGTATACGTAATATCTCAGAGAGCTTGGTTTACAGATGACATAAAAATTTTGATGAAATAAAATATGAAAGCAAAATGTATTAAGATATTACCTCAGCTTTCAACAATGAAAGAGAAACACGAAATTAAATATTTGTTTAAACAATTAAAATGATTTGAATTGCGTTGCAACAATGAAAAGTATTGCTGGAAATTATACAAAAAATATTTTTAAAAGTTTATTAAAATTAGAGAATCAATTGTACAGCTACTTAATTGATATAATTGAAAAGGTAATTTTCTGCACTTTCTGATGGTGTAAGAATAATTTTTTTTCTGTAATCTGTTCAGAAGTTATTAAGAAATAACGCCGAAATTTTGCTTCATTTTTAATTAATTAAAATTTCAAAAAAGGACCCCGAGGTGCACATTCCCACTCTCCAAAGTATGTTTGTGCCAAATTCCGTAGCGACACACATACATCCCCTTTTATTATTAGTAGAGAAGTTTCGATTTAAAATGTATTCATTTTTACAAAATACAGTTGCATATTGTAACAAAATCGTCTTGTGGGTGTACGTGAATGCAGTCCAATAGCAGGAATAAAAAAATAAAGCTCTTTATTTTACAAATATTCTTAGAAAAAAAACGTAGCCCAAGTATTAAAACAGCACTTGTAAAAATTCACAACAGATATTACCAATAAATCTTAACATAGCTCTCGAAGGTTTCTTATTAGCTCACCAGCTTGTTTGCTGATCAAAATCCAACTAACTCCTCTTGGTTTGAGAGCTTGCTTTTATACTTTTCAACACGAAGTGACGTCATTACATAGGAAGTGATGTAATCTCTGGGAAGTTCAAGACACTTCTGGGTCCCAGTAGAGACAGATCGACAGTTCAGGATTTTTCTAGAAAATTCCTTTTGTCGCCAAAGTCGCCTAAATTGTCGCCAATATTAGTATGTCAGGGAAACAACTTTACAGCTTTGTAACAATATTCAAAATCATTTTGCTCGTAAAACAGGTTCCCTTTGCTGCCTAGCCTCCCTTTTTACGAACATCACAATTCTTTCAAATAAAACATAACTTTCTCAGGCAGGATTTTTTAAGTAATTTTCCAATTGTTTTTACATACATATAATTTTAGTATGCAAAATATTTTTGAAAAAGTGCGATTTAAGCATTATTGGAATAATGTTCTCCACTTACTTTTTGAGTAACAGGACCTTTTCCGCCATTCGCTTGCCACTCAGACATGTAATCTCTACATCGGCTTTTGTAAGGAGCAGGTAATAGCTGGAGACGCGACTGAAAGAAAAGGGGGGGAAATAAGCCTTTTTTTCTGATGCTTAAGACATGAAATCTGTAGCAAACAGAAATCTTATTTCAAAATCCACTTTAAACAAACTTTTTTATTTGCAAGTTTTGAGAAACCAGAAATTAAAATAATAGATGTCCAAAAATCGTTACGGAAATCTTGGTGGACTAGAGAACAGAAAAATTTCAGAAGTGGAGTGTCTGATGTTTCAGTGTAAATGCTCCAACGTTATCTTGTTCTCCAATTGGTCATACTACAATCTTTTGTGATTTCCTTCAGGCACAAGATGCAGAACCATAAAACGGTAGCAAGATAAGTTCTCTTCGGTTTTTAATGTATGTTCTGCCCTTGAATACATTTTTTCACGAATGTTAAGGGGATTATTAAAATATATTGTGTTGCAAATTTTCAACAAGTTGCTCGAATTGACACCGTTCGATTCATAGTCATAGAGTTTAAGAGTTATAACGCTTCACGCCTCCAAAAGCCTATCTAATCGCGAGTGGTATTTGCTGGCACTGTACAAAATATATCACATGAAAACTACTTGATGGGAACATCTTGATTGCCATTAACGAAAAGAATCGATTCTGAATGCTTGAATATGTTTTATAAATACGTAAACATTTTTTATCTTTCATTCCAAACGTTATTCTGCGTATAATTCGCCAGTAAGTAAATATTACCGAAACCTCCACAATCATTTCGAGATATCCTGAAAATTAAAGATAGAAAAATGCTTTCATTCTATGGTTGCCCCCTCTAATGTGTGTCATGAAGTCTATGAAATAGGAATGTGTTTGTTATCCGTTTGCATGCCACTGCTTTTCTGAGGTGTTTTTTTTTGTGTGTGTGAGTCACCTAGATTGAATCTAGAAACTATTCAGAATCCAAAATGCTGCTCTGACAGCGACAGTTGGCTTGCCAAAAAAGATAGAAACACAAATGATATCAATTCACTCACCAGTCTGACATAGAACCTATAAATAGCCCCGAGGTTGAGCAACTGCCCGTCGCTCATCGGAGAAGGGACGTCGTATGGGGAGTGGATGGCGATCTGTGCCCCCCGAGACAGATGTTCCGGATGGTATTCACCCACCTCCACATTCAAGGTCATACGAATCACTAGGCGGAAAAAAAGAAACCGACATTTACTCTTTCATGAAAATAGAAATAATCAGAAAACGGCTTTATCAAAATGCATCAAACTGTACATATTTCAGACCAAAGAAAAATCAACAATATTCTGCAACTAGTTGATATTATGAAAAGCCTTCTTGAACTATTGCTTCCGAAGCTAACTTAGGTGGCAAATGTGTATTTTGGGGTCACAAAACCATTGATAGCGCTCACTTCTACATTATTCCTTGACAATGATAAGAAAAGAATTCAGTAGAATACTTTTGTTTCAAGCATTTCTTTTACATTTTTCAAGTAAAATATATTTAGTAAATTTCTCTTTATTTAGCATTTAGTAATGGTTTAATGATTATTTTATTTTCTTATTTGTACATACTTGGATCACAAAAGAATTTTTCGTCCATATATTGGGTCGCGGCATCATCTTTTACAGTCAAAAATGGGTCACAAGTGGGGAAAAAAATTAATAAAGCCTCACGGACTTTTACAACTAAGTATCTACAAATCAGTTGTTTCGAGAAAAACGCAAATGAATGTTTGATAAAATGCGAGGACATGTGTGAAATTAAAAGTAGAATCTAGGCATCGTCTACGACAATTGCACTCAGGGCCGTACCGAGGTGATCCTGCGCCCTTGGCGGAACTGGCAAGGTTGCGCCCCCTCACCTAACGTGATACATTTTCATTAATTTTTCATCCTTTCTATAAAACCCCTACCCGGAAAAAACTGCATTCCTGTAAATATTTTTATACACAAATTTAGCATATTTTATGATTTATTAAATAGGTTGTATAAAATTTATGTATTCTTAAAAAATACTTTAATGAACTATATTCATGAAAAATACTGTACACAACAAAATAAATGCATCATCAAATAAATTACAAATTGCACATATTTTCTTAAAGACAGAAAATAAAATAAAATCTATATCTTATTGCTTATTGCAGCTATTGAACATTGGCTTTTGTGTGATGAATAGTTAAAAGAGATAATTTATTTGCTTCGCACTATCTATAGTGCAAAGCAAATAATAATTTATTAATTAGAAATAAATAATACATAAAAAATAAATTATATTATACATATAAAATAAAATTATAATTAGTACATAAATTACTAATTAGAAATAATTGAAATTCGAGCGGAAATTAAGAGTTGAGTATATATGAGCTGAATAAAAATTTTATTAATATCAAATGACTTTTTCTAGATCAGAGGTTCCCAACCTGTGGTAGGCGTACCCCTGGGAGTACGCGGCGGACAAGTTAGGAGTACTCAAAAGTGATTTTGGTAATGGCGGAAAACACAAAATAGGAGAATATTCTAGACTACTAAGACTATTCTACTTTATTGTATACGGTTGTGCTTCTGTGGTTTATTGCTTTGGCTTTTTCCACTCCAATTTATGATCACTACAACAGATTGTAACTTTCTGAGCTATTCCTTTAGTTTTAGATTGCAGTCCTTTAGATTTAAACAGCCCAATTTAGGTAACTGTTTGTGGTCCAATTTAAGCAATTTTTAGACCAAAAAAAAATTCCCTCTAACCTTACCTTTAAACTATTTTTAAAAAATTATGTAGTAAATTGTAGTTTTCTTATCTGAGAATATAATAATATATTTTACTACTTCTTTTTTAAATCAGCGTAAGAAATGTTAGTCTTTTGTTAAAATAATTAATTGATGTTCTCTAACTGCAACCTCTGAGTTTTTTTCTCTCAAAAATAATTTCATATACTAAAATTTAGTATGGTTTATGTCTTTACAACCTAATTTGCATATTTTAAGGCCCAAATATTTAATAGAATTTAAGTTTTAATACCAATCCATTCCAGGAGCTAGTTCAAATTCAGCAACTCTAATCTACACATTATCGGAAAAGTAAGATATTATTATAATTTTTGATTGAATTTTAATTAATTTTTTGCTGGGTGTATACGGAGCATACTGATGTTTTGGATATTTTCAAAACCAAATTAAAAGTAAAGTTCTTAAAAAGTTACTAAATTCTAGAGAAAATTCAAAAAAGAAACTGCTTTAACACAACATTCTGCTTATGGTAACTTCTGTTTATAATTTTAATATATTTCTAACTAACTGCCTTTGGAGACCAGCTTGTTCGCTCGGAATATCCTGGTTGTTAAACAATTAATACGGAATACATAACTATTTAAAATTTTACCTTTATTGCTTGATAAGTTTGAAAAAGGCGAATTTAATAAAAATTTAAATATATGTGCAATTAATTTACCTTTTTCTCTCTCTGCTTTCGAAATAAAACATTTTAGTGTTAATTGTATTGAGCTAAACGTCTGCGCAAGGCCAAACTGAACAGCAAAAAATTAACAGATGGGAAAGCTGTAGAATATCTAAACGTCTTATTACAAATCGAATGAAAGAATAATATGATGATTTGAAAAACTAAAAGAAATAATCCTGAAGTAGAAACTAAATTTTAAAAACAGTTTCAAGAAAAATGTTAAAAGCATCATTTATAAAAAGATAACCACCAGAATTTTCCAAATAATAAATTTTGTGAAGATAATAAAAGCTCATTTTCATTTTTTTTCTTAGTCAAGATGTCAAAAAAGAGAAACCTGACGAACAATAACTGCAAAAATAAAATGAAACTAAGAATCTGTAATTCGATAGCAAAAGAAAAAAACAAAATGCATGTGTCAATTATCTCATTATAATTGAAGAGAGAAAATATTATCATTAGTGGCAAAAAAGAAAATATTTCACTGTATAAAACTTACCAAATGAAATAAAAATCACTTTATTTAATGAGATTGAGTTGAAAAATCTGTTTCGAAAAGTGTTTAAGAGAAAACTACGCGCAAGTGAAAATCTCTTTCGGAGCTAGAGTAGTAAAATGTATCAAAGAGAGCAAATTTTGTTCACCATAATGTTAACAATGGTTAAAGATCATGTGATTAAAAATCATAAAAAGACATTACACCTCCCTGCCTTGGCACCCGGGTCTACATTGAACGACCGGCCGCCACGACTTCATCGGGCTCCCGCATAATAGCCCCCAGTACGAGGGGCGCAGGCGGCGGGGGCCCGCCGCCGTTTTGGGGGGGTACGACCCGTCATCGGTGATGCGCCCTAAAAACCACACCACCATTACTGTATCCACCAAGGGAGCGAGAGCCTGCTTACTTATCTCGCAGCTTCTCATCCGTGAACTTCACCATGCTGGGAATATGTGATTAAATATGCGATTATATAAAAATAAGGAAATTAGTGATAATGTGATTAAATAAGGAAATTAGTTGCCAAATTTGGTACAAACCTACTATGAAGGGTGGCAAAGTACACTCAGTGGTTT
>BGPR01038049.1:526-14878 GCA_013235015.1 Araneus ventricosus | reverse complement strand
CAAGATTCAGTCAGAGCGCATGCGCACAACGTTTTTTCAACTCTGAGAAGGCAATGCAGGGTAACAAGATACGTAGACAAATCGCTTTCGCCGAGTTGCGATCAGCGACATCTAGTGTTGGAAGTCGACGTAAAAAACTTTTAGACGACCACGTTAAAAGAAGTGAAAGGCAGTCCATTTTCATCAGGGAAGAGACGACATTTGTCCAAATCTTCTTTCATTTAGGCATCAGGAATTATTGTTTTCATAATTAAAACATTTAATTTGCTTGCAGCTCCATGACCAGAATTCAGAAATTTACGCCCGAGCGGCGCGTTGTTGTTGAAAGCTTACATGTCGGCGTGAAAAAAGGGCAGAAATGAATGCGCAGAACGCTTAAGTACCCAGAATAGGGAATTCCCCTTGAAACTCGTGATTTGAAAAGAAAGTTGTAGTGCGTTAATTATGTTGAAAGTAGAAGTATTTAAAATGAGGTATCGTTAAGATTATTTAGGAAAGTTAAAAAATTAAAATATCATATATATATATATATTAAATTACTTTTGAAAAGTCTGATTACTTTTTGTTACATGACATGTATGTTCTAAGTAGTTAAATATAAAAAAAAGGTTTATTGATAGGCATAAAATCTAGTAAAGAAATTTTTTAATTATAGGATAAATAATAATAAATTAAGATTATTGGTTGGTGGCCACTATTTAAAAATTTCTTTTATATGAGCTTGATATTAATGAGATAAAATTAAATTGAATTAATGCTGAGGATGCAGTAGAGTTAATTAAATTTTGAATGTGGATGAGGTGTTGAATTAATATTCATTTCTCTTATATAATCTGGGTCGACCCTAAATGTATAATTATGCTTGTTGTGTTTTATTATAATTTTTTCTTATGTTCATTATTTTATGTGTTTTTTTGTCATTGTGCATATGTAGTAATAATTCTGATTTTTATTCAATAAGATTAGGATATGTAATTTGTGTGGTAAAATGGTGGAGTTATTTTTTTATATAAATAAATGTCATTAGTTTGAGGTCTTTTCGTCTCTGATTTATTTGCCACCCCTATGACAGGAGGAACTATTTGGTGTAACCTGGGTTAACATATTAAAATATAACATCTAAAATTTTTATATATATAAAAACACAACGCAAACTAAGGATCTTTATGAATTGTTTTGGTGTTGAATTTGGTGATTATTTTAATGATTAATTAAGAACTGAAATTAAATTGAAGTTATGCTAAATTGTGACTAAAAATGAATTAATTATTTGTTTGATCAAATGCTATTATACTTGCCTTGCACATGTAAATTGATTTAAGATCTAAGATGCTATGAATCTAAAGGTAAGTAAATTGAGTAAATGAAGTATTGTTGTTTTGAGTTATCTGAATACTGAGAGTAAGAAAATGAAGTATTGTTGTTTTGAGTTATCTGAATACTGAGAGTAAGAAGGTATAATTAGTAGAAAATTAAAAGGTTTATAATTTTGTATTAATTTAAAAGTCCATAAATTTGCACTTCTTATAATCATATATAAAAAGATTTATTAAATAAAATTCTTTACCACAATCTCCTCCCCCGAAGAATAGGAAAACAGATGAGTCTTCATTTAAGTACTTAATCATTTTAAAATACAGAAGTAAATAACTTCAAGAAATACAACCATATATCATAATGATATTGCTCTGGCAAACTATTTAGTTAACTACTTTTAGAAGAAAACTATTTAAAAGTAATTTCAAATCATTATCAAAACATGACACGATGAGCAACAGATGTACAGATGGTAGTCTATACTTATAAAAGGCAATGTTTGTGTGTGTGTGTGTTTGTCTGCGATGTGCAGACGAATCTATCGCACTTACAGCCATGAAAGTTGGTACACAGGTAGTCTTAATGGTGATTGAATGCACCTCAAAGCCGAAATTTTAAATTTTAATCTAGAAATTTTTTTATTTAATGTTTTGTGTTGTTTTGGTTGATTTTTCGCACTAATTTCTCAATAGAATGGTTTCGAATAATTGTACGACAAAAATAGATAGACCATCGGAAAGAGCACGCGATTTCCGTTCTAATGAAGTTAGTTTTGAATTTCTAACGTAATTTACTGAATTTTGAGAATTTTTTAAAAAATAGCCAGTTTCACCATCTAAATGTTAGTTTTGTTTTTAAATTTGTTGCATCCGACTTTCTAATAACACTATTATTTTCAATTTTTTTCAGCTTATAACTAGAACGGTTCTCTCTGATTTAAAACAAGAACGGTTAAAATATCTTTTCCCGTTTTTTTTTTAAATTAAATTATTCCTGGGCAGATGAAAGTTATTTTTGTCGAGCGAAATTTCTTCAGCAACAGTCTTTCGGAACGCAGCTTTCAATTTGATTGGATGAAGGGTCAGGTGACGTCATAACCTTCGGAGCTTTTTTTCATGTTCTAAGAATTTTTTTTCATTTTGTTGAAGTCCTGATTCCACGGGCAACAATTTTTTTATATTGTTTTGGATTAATGTACTCTGTACTGTTTTTCTACATGTTATTATCGCGGAAAAAATAAGCCGGAAAATCTATAATGTGTATCTTTTGTTTTGAAAACTTTTTCGTGTCATTGTGGGCGATTTTTTTTTTTATTCTGTTGAAGTCCTGATTCCACGGGCGTCGCCGTGCGCGTACTGCTAGTATTTAATAAAATAATATAAACAGATATTCATTTATTGAACATTTCCTCTTTTTTTCAGTTAAAAGTTTTCTTAGGCAACTGAAGTAAATAAATATAAAGTTGTATAAAAATAACTGAAATAGAATTACACTTTACATGAATGCCAATTTTTTAATGGTAAATTTCTTAAGGAAATTATCATTTTCATTAGTAAGGATATTAAGCTTTATTCATGAATAATTTAAGATCAATTATTTTGCATAAATCCTATAATAAATAATATGCCCAACTACATATGAAAACATTTGTTGAAAATAGTCATTATAGATAAAGTATCTCCTCCTTCCCTCCCCCCCCCCCAAGAATAGGAAAGCAGATGTCTTCATTTAAGTACTTAATCATTTTTAAATACAGAAATAAATCATTTCAAGAAGTATAACCATATATTACAATCCTAATTGCTCTGGCAAACTATTTAGTTAACTACTTTTAGAAGCAAATTGTTTAGAGGTAATTTCAAATCATTATCAAAACATGACATGATGAACAACAGATGGTAGTATTAAATATTATTAAATTTAATAAATATATTTAATAAAATAATATTAACAGATATTTATTTATTGAGGCAACTGCACTAAACAAATATAAAGTTGAATCACAGTAACTGAAATAGAATTATACTTAGATTAGATAGAATGCCATTTTTAATTGTAGATTTACATTTTCATTAGTAAGGATATTTAGCTTTATTAATTCATGGTCAATTTTTTTTATAAATATTATATGGAAATTCACTATGAAAACTGTTATGTCAATTTAGAAACTGAAATTGTTTTTTAAAAATGCAGGTTTGCTTTAGTTTTTAGATGCATGAAATGCCTTACCATATATTTTAACAAAAAGGGTTGAAAATCTATAGCTACAATGTCTTAAAAACATACTCCGTATAAATTATCAACATATATTAGTTGGAAAAGCATAGAACTGTAAATGCTCATCACTTTTAAAAGCTCATAATACAATCCGTAAAAGGAACACATGTTTACATTCTAAATCCAAGTCAAGATTGAGTAAACAGGTGAATAAATACTTAATATGTTACGTTAAACTATTCAGCTGATTAGCAGTTTACCACAGGTTTCATGAAAAATATATTTGGAGAAATGATTCTCAAGCAATGTTGATGCTTTGTAAATGAAGCATTTTATAGCATGTACTCACCTTTATTGCATGCATATGCATAAATACGTATAGAATTGCAAATGAAAACTCTAAAAAACGCATTTAAATGGAAAACAGCATATTTTATTACTAAGCAAAACATAGAACTGAAATTTCTGGTTGAAAAATTGCTTTACTATGTAAAAAATATCCATTAAAATGAAATTAATAAACTTTTGAAAACTTCAATGGTAATTAAATAGAAAAAGATTGCTAACTTAAATTTGAAAAAAAAAATTAAATTTTTACTTTACATTTTTTTTTTCTTTTCCTAATACTTAGTGTTAGAAAAAATGTATAGTCGTCTGGGAATTCCAAATTTCATTCTGCTTCTATAAAATAGCAGGTTCATAAATTTGTATGATAAAATAAAATATTTTGAATTTACATCATATATATTGAATGAAACATAGATATTTTATATAAATATATAAATAATAAAAGCATATAATGAATAGAAAACAGAGTTGTGAAGTTCTCACATAAAGCCAATATTTTAGTACATGGAACTTCAATTTCTTTAATATGCTTTTTAAAAAAATCAACTTCTTACATTTAACTTTTCTTAAGCAAGCAAATTCAATATTATTTGATAAAGCAGGTATACATATAGAAAAGATCAATAACAATGAAACATTTAAAGGAATTATTCAGAAAAAAATACTATTAGCCGATTGAAATACAGTAATATGAGAAAATTATATTGAGATGCATCCAGCTATTTCAAGAAAATATAATACAAATGTAAGGCAATTAGAAAAATGCCATTACAAATGAACAGATCATCTTGTTAGCTGGGTTTAAACAGGGTTTTCTTCTTTTTCCATGCCTTATCTCTGAGTTACTAAACCAAAGCAAGCTGAACAATATAAAATAAATACACACCATCTATTTTTATAGTAGAAATAAGTTATTCAAAAATGCAAACATTTTCATTTAAAAAAAGTATTTAAAAAACAAAACATTTATACACAGGGAATACTTACGCTGTCTGCTGGTAACTAAACTTTTCATTCTTAGTATAGTATTATTATTATCTACTCAATTTCAAATAATGAAAGTAATTTTGATCTTCCTGTTGCATGTTACTCAGTGCAAATACATTCTAAAATATTTTTTTCTCTTCCAAGCAAGTGCAGTTATAAAACAAGTATATAAACAAAAAAAATATGCAACTGAACTAAACTCTCTTCGTTCTGTTTAGTTTTTTGGGGAAAACCATACAATTTTTACTTGCAGTTATATTTGAAATACTTCAATTGTGAAGCAATTCTTTACTTAAGATATAATATTACACACACAATTTATAAATCTGCCAAAACTGACTCGTATCATATAGGTAATAAAATAAATAATATAAAATAATCTATCCTTTCTACTAAAGTTTCTTTCATTAAAATAGCATATGCAAAACATACGGTTATCAACTACCACTATTACATCTTGGGAAATGCCTAAGTTTATACCAACGACATAGAAATCTACAATTGCAATGGCAAGTCTTTATGAACCTATTATAAGCATGGAAATTCAACTGAACACACTTTAAAAGTATATACTTTCCGCAAAATAAACATAAGTTTACATTCAAAACTCAAGCCAAGATTGTCTAAATAGCTAAATACTTATTGATTGCATTATGTTTCGTTGATCAGATTATTAGTTTACAAAAAAATTTAATGTATTTATATATACTTGAATAAAAAAAGAATGTTTTGTGCTTTTTTTTTTATCTAAGTTATTTGTTCATTCCATCGTTTTAAATCTGAATAATGGGTAAATCGGCAACAAGAAAAAAAGAGAAGGATCGCCAATCAAAAATATGTTTGATCTTGCAAGAACTACATAATTAATTCCAAAATGAAACAGAGAGCACACTGCACGTTACTATCAGTGATTTATTTAAAAAGTATATATATCGAATTTACAAACAAAAATATATATCATTCAGCCAGAATCACATTTAAAATACCATTTCGCCAACTCAAAAATGGAAAGTAATTTGAGTTACGTTACGACAACACATAAGATAGCATCGGAAGCGGTTATCGGTTTTGATCCTAGTTCAATCGAATCGTTCAGCTGTGGCTCTTCACTACAAAGTGTCAGAAACTGTGAAGTAGCAATAGATAGGTCAGTAACTGTGAAGTAGCAATAGATTGGTCAGAAACAGTGAAATAGCAATAGATAGGTCAGAAACTGTGAAGTAGCAATATAGATTTTGGTAAAAGACCGGAAACTGTGATGTCAAAGGACGTCTTGATTGATTACTATTGTGACCCCCCCCGCTGAGAAGTTTCGAACACCCCTTCAAAAGAATTTTTGCTGGTGCCATCTGTTGACAGTATAAAGAACTAAACATTAAAACTACATAGAACGTACATTAAAAATTAATAATAATTTTTTATTTAATTTTTTTAGAACACTTTACTTATATTTAACAAGACTTTTTGAAAATTAAAGGTGTGATTGAAATAACAGTTATCTGGAATAGATATTTAAAAATAGCAATAGCAAAAATATTTGTTTCTCAGAAAATCGTGGATTATACATCCCTATTGGACTTTCGCTTTGGGAATTCCATTGACTTAGCATTACACAGGAATTACGTATAGGGATGCATAATCCAAGATATTTCAAATAAAAAATATTTTTGCTATTGTTATTTTTAAATATCTGTTCTAAATAAGTGTGATTTCAATCACACTTTTAATTGTCAAACTCATTCGGCCTTATTCACCATCCATGGTTAAACCATAATCAGCGGTTAAATGATGGTTCTGCCATGAAAGTGCGAAAGCTAACCGAAATGCGTCGCCAAATGTATACCATAGCGGGTTGCTATTTTGGCATGGTATCTCAATTTCTCGGTTGTTGGCGATTTTTAAAATTACCCTCAGCCTTCGAGCCAAAGGAGTTTCTCGCCAATTAGGGTATACATCCAGCCTGTCATTTCGGTCAGCATTCGCTTGTTCGTGTAAATTCCAATTTAACCGCTGATTATGGCTTACCATGGATGGTGAATAAGGCCGTTACAGCCCTATTCTGGTACCCCGGTTGGGTTGTGAGCGTTTCGCCCTTCGACCACGAGCGTTAATGGCTTTTTCACGAACGAAAGAAGTGATGGTATTCTCGTACTTCGGTCGTTTCAAAGGTCTGGCTTTACGCTAGGAAGTGATGTATTTCTGTTGCGCCCGCAGCAAATCAAGCGATCGCCATGCGCTATTTTTGTTTTGTGGTTTCAGTTCGAGCTTTGAATCGCCAAAAGAACAATGGCGAAGCGTACATCTGCTTCCCAATTCGAAATTATGTTGGATTGTTTTGAAAAATATCCACAAATATTAAGTGGGAAAGTTGATCCCATCTTTTCAAAAGACACCAAGGATAAGAGATGGGTAGATTTAACTTCTGCTCTTAATGCATTTTTCTTTCTTTCATAAGCTCATTGTTAAAGGGAGGTTAAACCATTTATCTTTTGCAATATATACATTTATAATAATATTATCCATTTATAGAATATAAATTGGAGTCTTTTTGTCAATATAATGGTGTAATTTTACCTGTTTTCTAGAAAGAGGAAAAGTAATAAACTTTCTTCTATGGCAATTATTTTAACATGAATAAATCTCATAAATTAATATTACAAACCATTTGTTTATTTTCCCAATTATTTTATTAAAGTATAATTTGATTTCTTGTGCATAGATGTTGTGAGACTGTATACAAATATTATATACCTATTTAAACAATTGGTGATTAAAAAGTAAAATCAAGTAAAAGCCAAGGCATTCCCATTCTAATAAAACATTGAAGACAAATTACATATGTGTGTTAATATTTCCCCCCAAAACATGCATAAGAAAACAGAACAACACACAGTTTACAAAATTAAAATAAGATAAGGAAATCCATGCAAACACCGACTTATTTTTCTGTGTTCTGATGCCAAATGTTACAGCTTATCAATTCAAGAACTTGCTAATACTGCATGAGTGTAAACATTATAAATATGGTTTTAATTTATAATGCAAACTTTCGGTGTGAGAATTTCCCACTTAATAAATTAGACAATAATTCTATCTATCAATTCTGTTATCAATATCCCTTTCTTTCAATTAATACAAAGCTTACAGAGTTAAATAAGGTAAGATAGGTGTTTTTACCTAGTTCTTTCATAACAGTTAAAAGACAAATTAAATAAAAGTCTTTTATTTAAAGAAGTATTATTAATATGTGCACCTCATAAACTGTCTTTTCTATTTTAGGTATATAGTACTTCATACCAGTTTACTGCTTATAAGTAAAGAGATAAACACAGAAAGTTATTGATGTTAGAAAAGGCCAGAAAAGTCTGGAACACAGAAATCAAAATTCAGTACACAAATAAAAAGAAGAAAGTACCTTTTTTCATGCAAGATTTACTAAAAAGATAATATAAAGTGAATAATATTAACTAAATAAAGTTGAAATCTTCTCTATTATAATACCCAATCTTTTCACAAACAAGAATTACTTTTTAGAATTTGAAGTTTAAAACTTTGTTTTCCAACATTTAGTGTTTTTTTAAAGTAATTATCTAAAAATATATTTGTAGATGATCAAAGCAACATTTTAAGAATTTTTTCATCACTGTTTATTATTGCAATAATGTTTGAATAAATTTTCAGAATTAAGGCAATTTCTTGTAGATTTTTAGATATATTAAAGTCATTTTCAAAATCAAAACAAAATTTCTTAATACTATAATTATGAAAAATAGCATTAACTGTATTTGAGATTGAGCAAAGAAGCAGCTGTCCCCCAACTAATTTAAAAATAAGGCCACAGTTTTCAAGTGTCTTATCTAACATAAAATTTCTTTTGCAGGCATCACATTTAAATTTTTTAGCAGCTATAAACACACAATATCTAGCTACATTGGTAAATGGACCTAAAACCTTTCTCCCTATTGCTGTATACTTATAATCAATTTTAATACCTATCCAAAAGGAAATACAGTCGGACCTCTATTTAACGAAGTCGCTAAATCCCGAAAAAAAGTTCGTTATATGGAAAATTCGTTAAATAGAGATTCACCTTTTAAAATACTTTAAACTACTCAAAACAGATTTTAAATTCATAAACACTAAATATTATTAAAAAGTAATTAATCACACCTTTATTTTGTAAATTAATATCTATTTGTTTTATATATTTTACCCATCAAAAAGAAATCTGCAAGGAAAACAAGAATAAACTAAACCATTGTCAGGAAATACACTGTATTCCTGACAATGGTATGTATTCATTATGGTATTTATCCTGTATTCATTATATCAAAATTAATAAATTTTAGCATTTCATCATACGAAGGTTTGTTGATTTCTGCATCATGATCATTTCCATCTTCATCATCTTCGTCTTCATCGCAATTCATTGCTGTATTGTTTTTATTTTTCACACTGTCCACTTCAAAACTGCCTCATGCACATCTTCATAGACACATGCTTTTAAACGTTTTGAACAAGAATTCGATGAATCATAATTTTGTATCTTATCATGATTTTTTATTATGGTTGATAAGCTGTTTGGAGGAATATCAAATTTTAAGGCAATATCCTTTTTTTCACGCCTTTATCCACCTCATGAAGTATTAAATTTGTTTCTTTGCCGCTCAAACACTTTCGCTTTGACATTTTCCAGCTTCAATGTCATTGATCACCATAAAATGTGTTAAAAGAAAGAATATGTTTGAAATGTTTAGAAATATTTTGAGAAATAGGGGGAAAAAATATTGGATCACACGAAAAAGTTCATTAAATAGAGAATGCACTTCGCTATTTGGAGGTTATTTTACGAAGAAATTCGCAAAATGTTCTTGGTTCCAAGAAAAAGTTTGCAAAATAGAGAAATTCGCAAAACAGAGGTTCGTTAAATAGAGGTCCGACTGTAACAGCATTTTCATATCTATATCACTAAAATCTTGTAAAAGATTTTAGTCTTTAAACTGTAATCACACAGAGCCATGGAAAGAAATAAACATTTTAAAATTGTTAAGGAAAAAGAAACAACTTTTTGAAATCAAAATGCAGGGGAGGCACTAGTGGGGGACAGGAGGCAATTGCCCCCGTCGGTGACCGATTACCTCCCCCCGTCGGCGAGGAATGAAGAATTTCGTCGGCAAAATTCTTTACCGTTTCGGGAGATGTGGAGATCTGGGTATCAAGGGATCAAATAATTTAAATCCCATCTTATATATTATATAGTGAACAGTCGAGATAAGCTATTTATGTCCGAATTTGACGTCTTTTTCACTTGTTGACCATTCGGTCTGTTGTTCGCACCACATTTAACTGAATAACCGACAAGGCGACCGGTGATTCCGACTGTTTCGGTCGTTCGGCTAAGAGATCAACAAGACTGATGAAAATTTGTATGTTTTGTTACTTCCATTGACTGTTTCGATCACTTGTCGGTGGAATTATGAGAGAAAACTAAAGTATCTGTATTATACCGTTCATTGTCTACGTCAGTGATGCGCAAACTATTTTCATTTCCGACTCCCTCACTTTGTGTAACATTTTTTCGCAATCCTTCAGGGGGTCACCACCACGTTTTTTGAAGAAAAGACTTTTTACTGTAAAAAAAATTTCAATGAATTTAGAGACCCACAAAAATTTTCTCGCGAGACCCACGGTTTGCGCACCACTGTTCTACGTGAACGTCCCTAATGCAACGGCGTACCGAGGGGGTGGCAAGATTGGCCCCGCCAAGGGCGCATTCAGAAGGGGGCCCAGAAATGACCATTTAAAAAAGGCCAAGTTTAAGAGTTAGATAGGTACGATCTGTTGTGCATATAAAAAATAAATCTTGTGTGGCTCACTATACATTACGGGAGTTGTTAGCTATTATGTCCAGTGACCAAGTTGCCAGCTTGTCTGGCTGTGGTCTCCTTATAGAGAGATACGAAAAGGGCCTGCACCTTTTCTTGGAACAAAAGACGAATAGCAAAGTAATTTTATGTTACACACTGAACTGATGAAATGAACACTTTGCTTTATTGCTACAGCGGGACGGAAGGGTCCCTGCGGCAAGGCTGAAGGTTCCTTCTTTGCAAGATGGGTGTGGTTCTTGCCTAGAGGTGACAAAACGACATGTTTTTTTTCTTTCTTTGCAGCTCATTTTACTCTTGTAAAATGAATGGACAAACGAACTCGCCTGTTTTAAGAATCTTCTTCGTACCTCTAAAACCCTGATGAAAGGAGGCAAAAAATTCAGGGATCGAAGGTAAAGGAGGATCACGTTTTTCCTTAGATTTTTCTGTTTCGGAGTGGGGGAGAGCTTCTTTTATCATGTTTACTACATTGTAGGAAGGATAAAAGGGCATCGTCCTTATTGGACGAGTCATCCTCTGGTGTTTCTTTAGTGGCGAATAATTTTTAAGAAGTGTTGTATTTCGGATTTTGGTCACCAGAGAGTGTGCGTAGAAAAAAATACTTGCACTTTTTCGTACTTTCTAAGGAGATAAATTATTTATAAAGTGGTGAGCTCAAATTATTTCTGTATTTTTGCATCGTTTTTGTTGTATTAAATACTAGCCACCTTCTATAATCAGCTGATTCGGCCATTTTATTAATTGTTTATTAATTATGACAACCTACTTTAAATACATACATACATACTTATTACATGTTTGGCAATCTGAAATTATTAATTGTTACAAAAGACCAAGAAATGAATTAGTAATTTAAAAAAAGAAAATCAGTGGGCAGGAAATGTATTAGTATTTGAACTAAATTTTGAAACAGTATGTTTCCATCTAATCAAATTAATGACTTTTATCTTTACATTCAACGCTTAAAAAAGTATTAAGCAGAGACGTTCTTTAAAATCATTAAACTGAATGAAGATTAATTTTTTTGGTAAAGCATCCTTTAGATTTAAATTACAATTATTACACATTATTCATCTGATTATAACTTGAATGTTTTACCTAATTATTACATATAAATAGATGGCATAATCTCCAGAGAAGATTATCCTGCCCTAAGTGAAAAAATGGGTTTTAGATCATAGCTAATCTGTATCTTATCTCGAAAATATGTGCAGCTAATTTTGATGCCAAATATAGCAGAGATGTTGATACACTGAAGTTAGTTAACGAAGTAGATTCTTTCAAATTTCAGGTGAAAGAGCTGTTGAAAAACATTAGCATAGCTTCCCATTTGGATATTTTGAAAGTTATTTCAATGTATGGGTTAAGAGATGCTTATCCAAACATCGAAATAGCATTGAGGATATTTATAACAATGCCAATGAGTGTACCATCTTGTGAACGCAGTTTCAGCAAATTAAAAATAATTAGAAACTACTTAAAGGGTCGAAGCAGACTATCAAATTTACCAATCCTGTCAGTAGAATATGAAAGAGTCTCAAAGTTTGACTTCAATGACCTAATAGATGAGCCGGCTTCGCTCAAAGCAAGGAAATCAAAATTGTAGCTAAAATGCATTTCCTGAGGAGAGATATTTTCCACTAACAGTCATAACAAACTATTTATAGCTTTTCAACCAAATGCTACAATGAATTCACCATTTTGAATTTTTAATCATATAGAGAAAGTCATTTGATATAAATAAAGTTTGAAGTCAGCTTATATATACTCAACTCTTAATTTCAGCCCAATATTTTATTTCTAATTAGTTATTTATATTCTATACATAGTGTGAAGCAAATAAACTCTCTTCTTTTTGATGCATCACACAAAAGCCAATGTTCAGTAGTTGCCATAAGCAATAAGATGTAGATTTTGTTTTATTTTTTGTATTTTAGAAAATATGTGCAATTTGTAATTTATTTGATGATACATTTATTTTGTTGTGTACAGTAGCTTTGTTGTGTGTAGTTCATTAAAGTATCGTTTTTTAAGAATGCATAATTTTTAATAAACCTATTTAATAAATCATAAAATATGCTAAATTTTTGTATTAAAAATATTTGCAGGAACGTAGTTTTTCCGGGTCGGGGGCATAGGCGGCTGGTGCACCAAAAAAGTGGGGGGTCAAAAGAGATGCGAGTGTGTGTGTGGGTGGGGCGCCCTAAAGCTGATTTTTTTTGTAAAATTGGGCTATATTATTGGATTTTAACGTCATTATTGATTAAATTACCTTCTCTAAAAAATTCGGAACACGGCCTCAAATATCGGAACGGATGGCCACCGTAGACTCCCTCCTTCCAATTCAAAGTTCCATTTCAATTCTTATGAAATAATAACATGAGAAAAACATAAAAGACTTATCTATTAAGTCAATTCTTCTTTCTTTAAACTCGTGAATCGATCAACGATGTCCTCACAAAACGGCGTACTCCCAAACACAAAGAAAGCAGGTCAGTTATAAATTTATTTATTTGATATTATGTTATACAATATACATCCGTATTATAAATTAGAAGAAAGATAGCCTACGATTTTTGTTTTTCGCAAATTGTTCTATTACCTTAATAAAGTCAATATCTATAGTATTTCCAATCTTCAAAACAGCAAGTGCAGAAAGCCTCTCTTGACACATACTATTTCTAAGGTATGATTTTAAAGCATGAAAAACTTCTCTCATATGATGCAGTTGAGACAGGTATCACAAGGAGAATTTGGATTAGTTTTGTCAAGTATGGAAATATGTAAATCACAGAGTTCCTTTTCAACAAGAAAATTGCATCTTTCCCTCAGTTCTGTTATCTCTGTGGATATTTCTGGCAAAGAGTCGATATATTTTTTGTACATTTTCTGAAAAATTTGTATCTCTCCCTTTATTTTTTCCATATCAAGATCATATGTTTCAGAGACTTTTTGAATTGATGCATTTTTTATAATCTTTGATGGATTGGAACATGTTACATCTTTTAGAGATTGAAAAATATCCAACTCATTTTCTTTGAACATTTCGTCTATTGTGTTTAAAGCAGCACCTATAACTGGAAAAGCAATTTCCATTCGATAGAACGATTTAACACCTTGTAACATGCTGAAGGAACCGCCGCCTATTTTCGAATTCACCTTTCTAGAGCGTGGAAGTTTTGGAGAAGTAAACGATTTTGCTTCACAAATATCGTTAACTTATATCCACAACTTTTCAAAAAAAATATTCACTTCGGAATTCATGCAAGCATTCTTTTGTTGTATTAACCAGTTCTTTAACTGTTAAAAAAATTAGCGATTTTGATTGCAAAGCTTTTGAAAGCGTATCTGTAGCTTCCAAAACTCTTTGGATCAGAAGTAGCAAAAAAATGAATTGGAAACTTTCGCTATTATTCAGCGAAGCTTTAGCTTGCGATCCATTTTTCGATGGATCGTTAATTTTGAACTTTGAAAAGTGGGGGGCAAGGCCCCTTTACTTTTGGAAGTGAGGGGGCAGTTGCCCCCCTTGCCCCCCCGGACGAGCCGCCTATGGTCGGGGGTTTATAGAGGGGACGAAAAATTAATGAAAATATAA
>BGPR01038048.1:1317-14878 GCA_013235015.1 Araneus ventricosus | reverse complement strand
TGTATTTACTTAAAATTAAGAGCAAATAATTTTGTGTTTCTTCGTCATATTACTAATTTTCCATTAGTGCATAATCTAAGATTTGACTTGAATGACAAACTTCTGTAGAAAAAGAAAAAAAAAGTTTTATTCCATTTATACGCTAAAGGTAACAACAATAACGTATGAAAATAGAAAACACATTACCGAACGATTTTCTTAAATACAAGCTAATGACTCGGCGTTGTTTGGGATCCAAATATTTCCATATGACCCCACCACCACCACGTTTCTTTTTTCCAAATAATGTCACTAGGTTTCTCCAACAAATGTAAATTTCGAAACTTTCAAATCTAGCTTTTTCATCACAGCATCACAGTATGGTTTGAATGAAAATACGAAAGGTTTTGAATAAGAAAAATAAAAACAGGAAACATAACTTTTCTTCTACCACGTATTTGATTAATAATGGAGGAAAAAAGGCAGAAAACGCTCTAATTTACCACTTAAAATTAAGTAAATAAAATTATAATTCTACTTTTTTTAAAAATTTCATGGCGTTACATCCGTCTTATGTTAATCCGTCACTATATCAAATTTGGTCCTTGTAAGTCAAGTGGTCTGTGTATGCATAAACAACAAATAATCGAACACACGTTTTCATGAAAAACATTTAAACATTACTGAAAGCATTTCATTTTGCTGCCTATCTTTATACATATAAATCTCGCTAAAGTAATCTGCACTTTATGCTACATTAAACAATTTTTTTATATAATTACGCATTTAAATCTCGTTCGAGAAGCAAAAATTTAATCTTCCTTTTTTTCAGTTTGGAATGTGAAGTGTGGAAAAAAACTCTTCGCTTTTTCAGGTGATATTCAAAAAAAGGTATGATTGTTAATTAATCCCATTAAGACTTTTTTCAATCTGCTGAAATCAAAGGGAAAAAATGCATTTCTTTTTTTATTTTACTTGCGAACTCTTGCTTCTTTTATTTCACTTTTACTTACTTTTCTTTTACTTTAGAAGACAAAAAAAAAGGAAAAAAAAACTTCTGAGCAATCGAATCCCCTTTGCGGAAGTTTTCGAGATTGTAAAAATGAAAACTATTATTTGAGGATCATTAAAACACTTTTTTTCTTATAAAAACCTCAAAATGTGTTTTTTCATCAGATTATAAACCAGTTGCTGCTTATAAAAGAAAATCTATTCAAAGGTTTCAATTTTATAAAAGAATGCCAATTATGATCAATTAAACTCGAAGTGTTAAATTTAATGTATGTTGAAAAATTGATTTAGAAAAAAAATTAACAGATAATTTATTTTTCTTATTCTAATATTTTATATTTTGAAAAATTATTTTAATCAAACTATATTTAACTTAATTACAAACTTTTTTATTCTTCTAATTTCTAAGTGGATTTAAACTATTTGCTGACACTTACCAAATTGATAAACTTGAATTATCTATATTTAATTACTAATTGTTGTTATTTCGATATAGAACAGTATATGGTGTGCTTAATTAAAAGCACGTGCCTAAGTCTTCTTTCAGTTTAGCAAATACTGTTTATTTGTAGACGGTACAAAGGCTGTACGGTAACTGATTTTTTTTCATAAAGGCCAACAAGTAACATATACAAGTAACTCATTAAAATTCCCCATGACAGAGGGCGTTATAATCGGGCCACACTTATAACATCGCACATAACAGTAATCTTCTTTCATATTGTATAGCCGTATCGGAGATGGCTAAATTGATTTCAAATACACGGGCGCTTACAACAGGTTCACAGGAGCTTAAGATCTTAAATTCTAATTTTTTCAAGATCACGGAACCACTTTCTTGTAACTTCACTAAGTCCTCTCTGTGGGAGTCTTCTTTTTCAATTTTTCCACGTGTAATACAGAGGAGGCAGAAAAAACGGATGTTTTTTAAAAAATATAAAAAATCGTTAATTTTTCTTGACAAGAAATTCCTTGATGTAGTACCTTAGTTCGTATTGAAATAGCATTTGACAAAATAGAGTGTTGAAAACAACATTTCCCATGTGGTGTCTGCGTTTGCTCATCTTCCATCTAACTGTTGCACGACGGCCAATTTGTAGGGACGGAATTGCAGTTTTTACACGCAAGGACGCGCACTATGAAGAGTAACGCGAAGACACGCACTATGAAGAGTATCGCGAGGACGCGCAATATGAAGAGTAACATGATGACGCTCTCTACGAAGAGTAACGCGAGGACACGGACTATGAAGAGTAACGCGAAGACGGGCAAGTGGGTTTGCGACACCCCAATTCGTTTTCTCGGTATTTAAGAAAAATTAACAACATTTTTATGCTATATCTGTTCCAAATGATGTATGCAAACAGTTTGAGTTATACAAGAACAAATTTTTAGACCAAAAATTCAGTAAATAATACATTATATTGTTCAGCGCATTGCGAGCATATTAGAAAAGTGTATTTCTTGCATACATGTTTTCAACTATTTTTATACTAAAGAATCATGAATATAATAATATTTATACAATTTGGAAAGGAAAATACTGCTTCGAATTTTCTTATTTACACAAGAAACCCTTTTTTTCAGAAATCCAAACAAGAATTCTGATGAACTTTATATCTAATAAATTTAGGGCGTAATACACTTTTATGTTTCAGAATAATTTCTACAATTTTAAGCTTTTTCTCCAATAGTTTATTTGAAAGCGGATAACACATGTATCAGCTGACTACAGTTGCATTACTCTCAGAATAATATAACTTTTGCATCAATGTCTTCACATTTTCACTTACACTATTATTTAGTATGAAAGTCTTGTACCAGCAAAAATCTCCATTTTAGAAATATAGAAAGTTCTTAAATCCACTTGTTTCCTCCCTGAAACCTAAATAGAGATGCAATATTATTTTCCTTCACATAATATGATCTTTCAATTGAAAAAGAAACATGATGCGAGGTCGCGCAAGAGGGTGTTTCCAATACCAATGAAAAAAAATAAGAGAATTTTTCTTGAAACACGTTCCGTCTGTTCAATGTGACTTAAAGGCAGATAGCATGGATTTGACTCATTTCGATCAAAGGAAAGTCAGTATTTTTCACATTTTAAGTGGCGTGGGATGTCGGACACCCCCTTGCGCGTCCTCGTGGGTTAAATGTAAAATACGACTTGAGGAATAATTACTGAGGACAAGTTCAGAATAATGCTTCCGACCAGATCGACTCGGACTGCGCAGCATGGTTGTCTGCTGCCTTCAACATTTTCGGTGCTACGTTCTGTTCCTCTCGACGTTCTTTTGCGCGTTAGTGCACCTCGTGTACCAAGTGCTGATAACGCACGTAGGATCGTGTTATAAGCGGGAACAGCTTGATTTCTATGGATATTGAAATGGTAACGAAACTCAAGCTTAATTGCTTTGATACATCGTTATTCTTAACGAAACATTTGTATGCAAAAACGCAATATTCTTTAGTCCAAGACTTCATGGCTTGAACTGAAAAAAAAGTAGTAAGACTTAATGAACCTAACGCGCATCTCTCACTTCACCTGCTGGTGAATTCCAGCCATTTAGAAAACGTCCGTCATTTTTGACTCACTCTATACGGGCGAGTGTTCTGGTTTGTTTATCTATCCTATTAAAATTCGAAGGTAACCAAACATATGTATCTACGTCCTTCTATCTTCACACGAACCACTGAATCCTGAAATTAGCTTTAAGTACCAAAAGATGGAAAATAATCGAAGGAATCCATTTCGACTATTAAAATTCCGAAATTGTAATTAGTTAAAAAGATATTAATTAAAGACGTCAAAATGATTGACAGCACGGTGAATTCATTCACGGTGCATTCTTTTTCCCCTATTATTAGTTTTCACATCCGGTGTTGCATTTTTTTTATTTATTTAACGGAAGTTGTTATTTCTTTTTGAGAGATCTTCAGTGTTTGGATTTATTAACAATGGAAAAAATCATTTTTATGCTTTTTTCTTCTTTTTTTGTATTAAAGTGTTTAACTTCGTAACGCTTGTTAGGGAAAGTAAGTGACAGTATTTGCTGATTGTAGAGAAAAACGAAGGCGGGGCATATGAAAATATATGGATTCCAAGGTCTCACGTGACCTAACTTCTCTCCGCCCGGGAATATTCTATTATTCGTGATAGCCCGTGCAAAGCTGTGCCTCACAGCTAGTTTAAATTAAAAACCTGAACTTCCGCTTTGAAGGTTCCATTGACTTAGCATTACACCGGAATCACGTAGGTATGGTATTTTAACTCTTCAGTACACGCACCCATTTTGACCCCAAATTGTTAGACACCTACTCCTTAGTTTGTAGGCTATTTATATAAAAATGCAATATGGTCAAAGTATAAGAGTATTTTTTCGTATAAATAACTGTTATTTAAGACGCAAATGCGATTTTTAATAAGAAAAAGGTAAGTTGAACTTATCTCCTTTTCCCATACCTTTTCTGTATTCTTTTCTTCTCTGCTTCGCACTTTCGTACGCTGCCTCAGCCATAACGTTAAATTAATCCGAAACGCTCGCACAGGCACGGGTCAATTTGCCCTTCCCCCCAATAAAATGTGAGACATCCCGTTTGACCAGTTTCTGCTGCAATTATCTTTTTCTTCTAACCCCCTGATGAAGGCACATGAAGTAATAGGGCAAAGGTTTTAGAAATTCCAAGAATTTCTTAACAAAAGTGAAAGGGTGGGGGTTAAAAAGACCCCGTGCGTGTGCTGAAGGGCTAATGTAAATAAACAATGCAGAAAACTCGTCCATAAACACTTTTATTCAAGACTTCATCAATTTTAATTAAAAGAACCGTAACATCTCATTTTGAAATAGCACGTGGGACGTTTTGTGACGAACTTCGTGATTTTGAACCGTGGTCAGAAGTGTGGCGAAAAAGTGCCGATATGTCCCAGATTTTCCGAGAGAATTCTCAATTCCAGATGCTTGTCCCTGGTTTTTCCTGTATTTGAATTGAATTTAATAAATTGCCCCATTATTTATTTAATACTAACTGAAACAAGCTTGATATAATCTTTAAGAAAGATATTTTTGTATAATTCTCCTTAACAATGCCTACTATACTTTCATAATGTCTACTATCCTTGGATACCCAATATGACCAATATGGATCCATCCGCTTAATGTAATAGCAGGAAAATTAATAGCAAAATGTTTTACTTCTTCCTTTATTTTTAAATGCGATTTTTTAAATTAAAAAACTGTTATTTCTATATTCATTTATTATTAATCTTATTATTTATTTATTTTAATTCATTCCCTCCAGGTCGAATCGAATTTCAGAAACTCTGGTCACCTTAACCGAACAGAAAATGCATTTCAGTAGAATTTATGCATTTCATTCACCCATCTAATATAGAATACAATAAAACAAATGCTTTAGCACTCAAATAAAGTGAAACCATCGAAACTTTTCTTAACTTCCTTTCTTTTCTTATTCTCACCTTAATTTGTTGCATCGCACAATTTCGCACTAGACTACGACCGTGATTAGTAATAATTAAATTAATTTCTTTTCCTTTTTCTTCCTACTTAAAAGATCAACAGTACAGTCCGCATTCAACAAAAAACAGAGATTTTGAGAAGGAAAGTTGAAAAAGAATTATTTCTTCTTTTCTGTGTGCAAAGAATGTCATTTGATTCTTGACTCATTCTTTTATTTTTCATTTCTTCACAATCAATAGATGTAATGTTATTTTAAGGATTACAAAGGTTGGAAGTTTTAACAAAGGGAACTCTATTAATCTATTTTGCCTGGCTAATTGAATTTTTAATTAAACACTTTTAAATAAGTAAGAAAGAAAAGCAGCCATGTATGCTCTAATTTTTCTATTTTAGGTGGAAATTAAATGAATATTTCAAATCAGGCATTTAGAAAGGTTACAAAAATAAAAGAGAAACTTAATTATGTGAGGAAATCTTTTGTTTTCAATAAATTAAAGTCTAGGATTTTTTCTCATGATTTTAAATCTTCAGTTTGACAAAACCTTTTTCTTATATTTTGTGTTTCAACGAAAATCCACAGTAAATATCGATAAATTAGTTTCTTCAAGGAAAACAAGAGAGTGAAAGGTATGCATAAGATAAAGATCTATTGTTTCTTTTTTTTTTTACAAAATGTCGTTCGAATGCAAATTGTCACATATTTTCTTAAACTCATTATCAAAATTGTTTTAATTTTCACCTCAAATTACTTTAGCTCCTCAAAAAGTAAAAAAGAATATTTTTGCATTATGCATATTTTTTCTCTTTATTTTTCTCCGGTTCTTTCTTATTTATTGCCCATCTTTAACCTTTAAAAGGCTAGGATAAAATATACTTTTTGTGAGTTTTGGCAGTTTAAAGCCTTTCGAATGCGCGAACTTTCTGATAAATTTTTTTTCCGCATTTTTCAAAGAACTTATTGATCTTCAAAGTCTCTTTAACCCTGGAATGTCAACTTTACTCCGCAGTTTGA
Organism: Araneus ventricosus; assembly: GCA_013235015.1. NCBI lineage: Eukaryota > Metazoa > Arthropoda > Arachnida > Araneae > Araneidae > Araneus > Araneus ventricosus. The sequence continues at coordinate 8,398 of BGPR01038048.1, read as the reverse complement.
ATGGGAAAAATCGAGTCAATTTAACTGAACCTTACCATTCCAGGGTTAAGGTGAAAAGAAGTGAAAAAATAGTTCATCAGGACATATGATCATAGTGTCACAAAACTATAAATTTGTTTCCCCGAAATCCCCGAGCTAATCTTGGCGACAAATTTGGCTACCTTGGAGACAGATTTGGCGATCTTTTGGGTGACTTGGCTACACTGTTGGCGACTTTGGCAACAAAATGAATTTCCTAGAAAGACCTGTCAACCTATTTTTACTGTGCATTCATAAACTTTATGGATTACGTCACTTTCTACGTAATGACGTCACTTCCTGTTGCTAAAGTATAAAAGCAAACTCTCAAGCCAAGAGGAGTTAGTTGGATTTTGATCAGCAAGCATGGTGGTGAGCTTCACCTTTGAGCGCTGTGTTGAGATTTATTGGTAATCTCTGTTGTGAATTTTTACAAGTGCTGTTTCAATACTTGTGCTACGTTTCTGTGCTTAGAATATTTGTAAAATCAAGAGCTTTTTTTAAATCCTGCTTTTTGGACTGCATTCGCGTGCACCCAGAAGACGATTCGTTACAATATTATACTGAAAATTACCCCTAAATATGAACCGCTTGATTTTAACAAGGGACTTATGCAGAATCAGTTGCAATTACTTTTTTGCTTCGATGAAGGCAGTTACATTATTTAGTAACAAACGTTAACTTCTGCATATAACAGTCATGCATTAGTATAGCATCATAGTTTCCGTATGGTGTTAGGAGTGGACTTTTGTGCAGAAGATACCTTTTAACATCAATTTTGCTGTTAATCGTTACCTTAAATGATTCAACATCAGAAGCAGCGATTCTGTGGAAACCTGGGAAACCCCTTACACTATTCTACAAGCTGCCTGTTCACAACCTCATACCACCTAACAAAACCGTCAGCTGACCTAGAACCACTTTGGTGGAAAAGAGTTATGAACAACAATTCTAGGGCGAAAATCAGAAAACTCATCCACTTCATCGCGGAGAACGAAACACTCTTTTTTCCAAAAGACTGCGACAACAACTAGCCACAGACTCAATTAACCCTAGGTACTCAATCTTTTCTCATACTTAAGACACTACCCTCTCAAATTCAGCAACACAAAGACTTGAAAAAACTAACAGTTATATTACTAACTAGTATATACTTTTTCTGTTTTAAGTGTCCTCTCTTTATATCCTTATATACAAAATGAATGTGTCCTTTGCTCTGGCTTTTTCAATAAAGTTTCACTCATACCCAAGCAACCGACAGGGAGCCGTCCTGGCTCCGAGTTCGGTGTTATGTTGTGGTGATAAGTATTCATATTAGAAAAAAAATAATTGAGCGGCGACTTTTACGGAGAAACATGACAGAAGAGGAAAATCGAACGTTAAAAATGTGTGAAAATTAATTTATTCTTTTCGTCATTTAAAAGTACACCAGATCTAACTCCCGAATGCTACTTGCAAGGATATTAATGGGATTAGGGAACATAAGTTTCGTTTGAGAAACACGAAAATAAATTTAAGAATTCCCACTCAACAGTGGCGGCTCGTTCATAAGAGCTACAGAGCCCCTGAAATTATTTTAAATGATTGAATTTTCCTTTTTATTCTAATTTGCTTACTTTTCCACTTTGAGAATTCAGTGATCAACGAAAATGGCAAAAAGGTTCTTATGGTTTTTGGCGTGCCGATTACGAATCTGAGGTTTGCCACCAATAACGTTTGTTGGAATTTAGTTATAGCCAAAAAACATGAAAAAATATTACACAATTTTTTGCTTATGACTCAAAAACTATCAATTTTTAGTATATCAACATTATATACCAAAATAATCAGCACTTCTTGTTTCTGAGCAGACGAGCCCCAATGCCACTGAACCTATGACGATTAAGAGAACGATTATTACTAGCAAAATGTATGATATCGGAAAAACTATAAAAAACCTTCCAGAAGAACACCATACCTTCTGGCAAGAGATTCCAACTTACACAGAGGATCTTTAAGTGACCCTAATTAGAATTAAAATTTACACCACACTTTTTTCTATTAATTTTTATATTTTTAAATCAGAATTTAGCTAGAAAGGTTGGTTGGTTGTTTGAGGTTTAATGGCGCAATTAGCTAGAAAGAGCAATTTTTTAAAATTTTATTTGAGTTTAAATTTGCTTACGAATAAGCAAATTTAAAATTTTATTTGATATTGCTGGTTTTATAAACAGTTTTAATTGAATTTTTAATATCTAAATTTTACATCAAAACCAGTACCTTCTGTACATTTAAATTAATCGAAATTAATAATTTTTAAATTTTATTTGAGTTCCACTGATATTCCAGACTTTTATTTTCATGACATTTTATTCTCTTTGAAATCTGAACTTTACTTAAAACTGAATAACTTTTAAATTTTATTTTGTGTCTTTAAATTAAAATTTACTCACAAATAAATACATTTTAAATTTTAGTTAAGTTCCTATTATATTCCTGGCTTTATAATCGTTTATACCCCGAAATTCTTAAACATTTATACTGTTTGATACTAAAAGTGGAGTTCTGCAAAATTTAAATTTGAATTTTGGAAAAATTATTATTAATAATGTTTTTTGAAGTAGTCAATAAATTCATTTTTTACTGTGAAACACATAAGAAATACCTTGGACCCTAACTTCGATGCTGTTTCCAGTCCATTCGTTTTTTCTCCCCCCGTGAAGTTTTAGAAATGCCAGAAGCCCCTTTTAAAATCAAATAAGAAATACCTTGGACCCTAACTTTGATGCCGTTTTCAGCCCATTCGTTTTTTTTTTCTCCCCACGTAAAGTGTTAGAAATGTAAGAAACCCCTTTTAAAATCAACCAATTCATAAATGCCCATCTCTTTTCTCAGCAGAGGCTACGAATGAGTAGGAATTTGAAATTTTGTCTGTCACTGGGAGACTTAACTGTGCTATTTCGTTCAGATCTATTTGACCCGAAACGTTTTTCAACTGCTTATAAAATATGACAGTAACGAAACATTTGATAGACGCTTAGTGACTTTGTTAGTGAGGGTAATATGCAATTCTTATGAAAAGGCGTTTCTATTATTTATAATATTTTCTATAAATTTTTGGATATTGTATTATTAGATTGTTCGGGTCATTATGACTCGTTTTTGTTTGAATTTAATTGCATTTGAAAATAATGCACAGTATATTCGTAATTCAGTAAGAAACGGTTAGAATATATTCCTGCAAATTTGGCAACCATGTTTTGAAAAAGTTGACACGTTTAGTCAAGCTCAAAGGGATAGCTAGATCACTTGATATGATATCTGCAGTAAAGTTGTAGGATGTAGTATCGGATCATTTTATCCTTTGTGTGTTGTATGAGAACACAACGAACATATTGTAACAAAATTGTCTTGTGGGTGTACGTGAATGCAATCCAATAAGCAGGATTGAAAAAAATAATGCTCTTTATTTTACAAATATTCCAAGCAAAGGAACGTAGCACAAGTATTAACACAACACTCGTAAAAATTCACAACAGAGACTACCAATAAATCTCAACACAGCGCTGAAAGGTTTCTTGTTAGCTCACCAGCTTGCTTGCTGATCAAATTCCAATTGACTCTTTTTGGCTTGAGAGCTTGCCTTTATACTTTTTCAACAGGAAGTGACTTCATTACGTAGGAAGTGGCGTAATCTCTAGGAAGTTCATGAAACCAGTAGAAATAGGTTGAAAGTTCGAGGTTCTTCTAGAAAATTCTTTTTGTCGCCAACTTTGCTACCAACTCGCCAAAATGGTCGCCAAATGTTTCGCCAAGATTAGCGTCTCAGGGAAACGACTTTATAGCTTTGTAACTATACAGAAATGTTATTGACTGCGAGTTCAAATATAAATAATGACGAATAAATATAAATAATGGCGAGCAAATATAAATAATAGCCAGCAAATATAAATAATGACGTGCGTATGTAAAGAATGACGAGCAAATATAACGAATGACGAATCGCTGTTATTTCAGTGACATTGAAATAGTTTTTCTTAAGGAAGCATGTGATAGCGAATTTGAAGATGTTTCTTAATAAAGGAAAGAAAAGCTTCTCATTACGGTAATAATTTGTTCATAGTGTGAGGCAATTCAACCAAATGATCAAAATTTAAATTTCACATTGGATCTGCATATATGACTGAATTTTGTTGTTATAAAAACAGCACCAGGTATGATTAGGTATTCAGAGTAAAAAAGAACAGATATAGAAAGTGCATTTGAAACCTCAATCAATTCTATAATCTAGAATGATAAAATGAAAATTAAAAAAATTGAAGGCGAGTATATTGTAGACAGTACTTCTTTTTAAGCTTATTTAGGATTACCATTATTAGCCAAAATGTACAATTGTCATAAGGAATCAATCAAAATCAATGTAATTTCTTATCTGCATAAATCATTTTTATAATCGAACTATTATTACATTCATTATTTAAACCTGAAATAATCAATATCAATAAAATAAGATTATTTAAACATTGTTAACAGGAGAATAGTAGGAAGAGCGTCCTTGAACTAGAAGAAGATAAAATGTATTAAATGAAGCATTACTCCCAGGAAGTAAACTGGGTTTTGACGTTCTTTGGATGATAGATTAAATGCTGGCTCCTTGGTTACCAATATATCATTGAAATTGTCAGTCTGTCAAGATCCATTATTTGCTCTAGCGCAGCTAAAATTATGTGATCCTTCATAAATTGGAGTGTGAAACAGTTAATCATTTTGACACAAGCGGTCATGCGTATTTAACTTGGTTGGTACAATTATCCAATCGGTTGATTAGAAAAATCGAAGGAAAGAAGGGATTAACTTATAAAGTAAAGTAAAACTGTGTACTTTGATGGCGAATATAACAGATGGTTGTTTTAATTCAGGATAGATTTATTCCTGACATTGAATAGCCAGCCCATGAATGAAAACATTAAACGTTCAATCTTATGTTAAAAATATGTATTTAAAAATTTACATATAGAAAAGAAATTCAAGTAAAAATCCTAATATTTTATTTTAAAATTTTAGTGCAACGTTTTCATAGAATTTTTTAAATTTTGATCCGTCACTATCAATCATTCAATGAAAGAGGCTGCGGGACAAAATCAGCGAGTAAAGAAAACAATGTGAGAAAAAAGGGAAGCCGATCAATAGCGTCTCTTTAAGATCAATCAATCATAGTTTTTCATCTTTGTGGGTTTTATACAGATGACTAGAATTTAAATATAGGATGTAAAATTATGTTTTCTATCTTACTGATAAAATAGTCCCAACTATGAAAGTCCTCGCTTCATTGAAGATTAGTTTTTTTGTCTTGCAATTAATAAAAGCAAGATTTATTGGTTGTTTTAAATTTTTCCAATATTAGTCTGACGGAAATATTGTAGCTTCCAAAAGATATTTAAGCGAAACAATTATTTTAAATAAGTCACATATTTTACAATGTTTTATTCTTGTGAAATTTATTGGATTGATTAATAATTTTAACAATTCTTGTAGCTTATTTTATTTTTCAAATTTAAAATATGCACACAGAAATAAAATACATTGGCAAAATGCTCTAGATCAGTGGTTCGGAACCTTTTCGGCTGTGTGGACCACCTGTTGTGTAAAAATATATTTTGAGGCCCACTAACTGAATATACGAATAAAAAAATACAAACGCATAAATTTATATATAGAGAGAGGGTGCCCACACTTATCGTAGTCCAATAGCTAATTTCTAAACCGTTAGAGTTAGACATATAGTTCCAATGGAAAAGAATGCTTAAAATGCAGAGAAAAATAATAATATTTTTTTTTGAGTGGATAAATGTATTCCTGAAAATTTACGAAATCTAACCTTTTATGCAGTATCTATCAATCATTCTAGTAATTTGAGTAATTCTAGTAATTTTGAAATTCTATCATTTTAAACAAAAAAGTCCCACTCTTTTGGGACTAAAACTGACCGAGTTATGGAGATTTGATATCGCTGACATAAACCACTTTACACCATTTCAATAGACGTTTTGCAGACGATTCACCAATCAATGCGTAGCAGTTGCTCGACGAGGCCGCTGATTGGTTAAAATCACGAAATTCATAGGTCCATAACTCGCTCAGTTTTAATCGTTGAAGAGTGGGACTTTTTTTGGTTAAAATTTTAGAGTGTCAAGAATATTTTACTGAATATGGATGATATAACCGGGGGAACCGCATAAAAAGTTAGAATTCCTAATTTTTCAGAAATACGTTTAGTGACTCAAAAAACATAAAATTCTTTCCTTTATTTAAAGCATTTTTCCAATTGGAACTATATGTCCATCTCTATCGGTTTAGAAATTAGCTATTGGACCACGATAAGTGTGGACACCCTGTATATTAGATGCCCTTATATGCTAGTAATTAGTGAAGCTTACTGTAAAAGGAATAAAAATATGTTGTTTTATAAAGCAAGAAACAAGTGAAGACTCTTAAAATTCCCCTGACTTCGATTCTTGGCTAGCATTTCATAGCCCATTAATACGCTATCCGAGGCCCACAAGTGGGCCGCGGCCCATGGTTTGGGAACCACTGCTCTAGATTGTTTAGAAGAGAATTTGATTTGTATAAGACGATGCTTGTTGAATTTTTGATTTTATAGATTTGTTCTGCATTTTCGCATAGACAAAACCGAGCATTTGCTTTTTGTAATTAATGAAGGTGTTAACACTTCCGAAACTACTCTTAAGATTTCCGCTCTGTTTGTAGAAGGCAAATCCGAAGCCAGAATTAGATTAAATTTATTTTACACGTATTATTAGAATTTTTATTTCATTTGGTGCAATAAGACAAGGAATCCCTGTGTATCAATTTTCCACTGTGTTAAAATGTTATTGTAACTCATATCTTGAAGTATTTCATTCGAATTGTGAAATTCATGTTCTGTTCTATAGCTGTGCGAGAATATTTTGCGTACGCATATATGCAATAAATTAGATTTTTCCACGCCTTTAAAATAAATCATTTTTACCACGGCATGATTTTTAAGAATAAAAGCAATTTTTTCTTTGAGTCAAAGATAAAA
>BGPR01038047.1:1980-14878 GCA_013235015.1 Araneus ventricosus | reverse complement strand
CCGATTAATTTATTTCAGTTTTAATTCCATATAAGTGGTGCTTTGAATTTGAAATAAAAGAGTTTCAAAGTTCTACATTATTTATAATAATGAATTATAAATTAAAGACTAAATATTAGGAAATTAATAAAATAAAAAAATTCTGCTTATATTGATAAAGTGATAAACATGTGTTTTTAAAAGCTGTTTTTATTAAATTTATTTTTCTCTTTTCTTGTTCTTCAACACATGATAATTCTGTCTGGACTTTTCTTAAAAAGCGTTGTGAATTGTTCCAAATCTTACAAGTTAAGAAAGTTACATTTTTGAAATATTAAAACAAATGAAGTGTTTCACTAATTCGTGCATAAACATTTGGAGGCTGTAGAGTATTCAAAGATTAATCGTGCAGAGATATGCAGGGTTGGAAACATCATCTGTATGCGGCAGATGGCGTTGAAGAACTCTTATACTACCCAGACGTTTAAATTTCATATTTGTTTGGGATTTGTAGGGGGTCTAAGTAATAGGCCGATGTTTCATGTCTGAAGGTCTATGTAGAAGGAGTTACTGAAAATTTCCAGAATAAATTGTGCTAGAACTTTTGAAATAACAATAGGCCCAGCAGGCGCGATCTTTGGTTCTATTTTGCCTTAATTAATGTTTCGTATCATCTAAAAATTTTGGTGTACGTTCAGTGGTACACCTTTAATATATTTGGCAGACGACAATTTTTCAGAGTTCGCTTGGGGAGTTTACTGAAATTCATTTTGCTTATAAGTGTTTAATTTGCAGAAATTTCAATTTTTATTGATATTCGTTTTCAGCAGTTTATGAATATAATTTCAAAATTAAAAACTAGTCTTAAAAAGGCTTTTATTAGTGAATTAAAAAGCAGAGAACAAGTTTTCTTAAATCAAAAATATGGAGGTCTAAACAAAAGCTTATGAGCTTAAGGCGCTGATAGAATACACGTTTTAATTGGAGTTTTAATTATATTTCAATTATAATTTTAGTTGACAAAGAATGTTTAGGAGTATTCATGCGATATTCGCTATGGCTTAATTTACTTAAAGTATTCTTTTTAGAGCACCGCAGTAGATAGAAAATGGGGGTTCACCCTCATCAAGGGATTCGGGTGGTTCCTGCGGTTCTGCCCTCCCCCTCCCTTCCCTATCACTTCTCAGATAAGGAATATTCCAGATAAGAAATTTTCCAGATAAGGGATTTTCAAGATAATGATTCAAGATTAGGACTTGAGATATGGATTTATTTTTGTTATCGGTCTTTGAAACTTTTTGGAGTGTTTTTAGAGACTTGGGTTTTTCACAACATTCTTCTACTAATAATCTCTCTCGCGCGCAGATTTGCATCAATTATAACTTATCGTTAATTAAAATAAAGCAATTAAAAATAACATAATAATTTGATACTTATAAATTAGATATAATATTTTTCACATGATTAAGCCCAAGCTACCATCCACTTCCTGATATGGAATTAATTATTTTTTCTATCTGCCTTTCGAACTTTGAAAAATTTTGGAAATGTTTTTAGGGACTTGGGATTTCTTAACTTGCTTCCTTATGTCATTAATTATTATCAATTAGAAATATTAATCTTTGATAACTAACTGTAACCGGGGTCAAATACTCATGCTGAAATCTAGCGGTGATAATATTTTTTTAAATACTTATTTTGCGTATTTTATTTTTCGTGTTTTTATTTCAACTTGTTTAAGGGTGGGTTCGAACTTAACAAATTAACCCCAAGCCACCAACCACTTCTTGATAAGGAATTAATTATTTTTTCGGACTTTGAAAATTTTTCGAGTGTTTTTAGGGATTTAGATTTTTCAACATCCTTTTAATCTCTCTCATAGATTTGCATCAATAATAACTTAACTTTAATTAAAATAAAGCATTTAAGCATGAGAATTGAAAACTTTAAAATTAATTAGCAGGATCAAGCTCAAATCAGCCGATGCATCTTAAGGACACATCGCCTCAATCCAGTTTTCTCATGCGATAATTAAACAATTTTCAATCATTACTTAACATTAATTAAGATTTATGTTAATTATTTAATATGTTAATATTTAATTAATCCATTTAAACATATTTCTTTCGGACTTTGAAAATATTTCAAACGTTTTCCCCATTCATTGAGACTTAGAATTTTCTCGGATGTTTCAACAAAAATTTCTCGAATTGATCTTGCATGCTTTACTTACGATCTTACAAATTTTATTTTTATTTTCATTTTTTTTCTTCGTCGTGCGAATTTTTAATTGGTTTTCTGGAAAATTTCAAAATCTTACTCATTTTTTTTTCTCTTCTTAAATATAAAAAGCATACTTCGATACTAATTCTCATAAAATCTGTTTTATAAGAATAATTCTTCTAATGAACCAGCTTCGATTTATTTTTCTTTCATAATTCAAGTTCACTTTTTCGGGTGTTTGAGCTCATTTTTTCCCATTAACAAACACGATTATTGAATATTCTACCAATGAAATAGAAGAGCACTAAAAATCTCTTAGGTTTGAATAAGTTAGCGAAATGAAACATATAAATCCGTTTTTAACTGTTTCGAGAATAACAAAACGTTAAGTTCTTTATAAGTTCGAATTATTTTCTTAAACTTGAAAGTGTTGGCGTTATTCTTACAAACTTATGTCTTTCCACTGAATAAAATCCGTCCAAGGGAAGTCTGTCTATCTGTCTGCCCGCGGTCATGTGAACACTATAACTCAAAAACTTGAATAGCTAGATGAATAAAATTTGATACAGAGTTTTATCATCATGAATGTAGGTCCATATAAAATTTGGGACAAATCCGTCAAAGGGTTGACTGTCTGTCGGTCTGTATAAGCGCATGCGTATTGGACGCAATCTTCTGTGCATGATATTATTGACTCCTGCTTGGCGCTTTTTTTCATCCGATTCTCCATGCGCATTCGTACTTGGTAGCAATCTGTGCACGCGGAAGGATTGTCCTTGAGCGAAGAAAGAGTAGAAATCGGTATGCATTTAATCGGAACGCATCTCTTCGAATTTGATTTTTTACCTAAATATTTTCTGATAGTCATTCGATTTATTTTTCTTTCATAATTCAACTTCCTTCTTTGTTTCGAACTTATTTTTTCCGCTAACAAACACAATTTTAGAATATTCTAACAATAACATTCAAGAACACTAAAAATCTCTTAGTTTGAATAAGTTAACTTAAAATTCAGTTTTTAACTGTTTCGACAATAACAAAACGTCAAACTCTTTGAAAGTTAGGTGGAAATTCGAATTATTTTCATAAACTTGAAAGTGTTGGCATTATTCTTAAATCTCACGTCTTTTCACGTTTTAATTCCTTTAAGATAGATCAAATAAATTTAGCTTCAATAACAGCAACCATTCAACTTCGCTCTTCGTTTTGAGCTTACCTTTCCATTAACAAACACGATTATAGAATATTCTACCAATAAAATACAAGAGCAATAAAAATCTCTTCGGTTTGAATAAGTTAGTGAAACTTAGAATTCCGATTTGTGACTGTTTCAGGAATAACAAAACGTCAAACTCTTTAAGTTCCGTGGAAAGTTCGAATTATTTTCTTAAACTTGAAAGTGTTGGCATTATTCTTACAAACTCATATTTTTGCACCTTTTAATTCCTTTAACATAGATTAATTTAATTTTACTTCAACCATTCTAATTTAGCATCAACAATTCCAGTTCACTTTTTCAGTTGCTTAAGCTTTTTTTTGTTTTCATTAACAAGCATGATTATCGAATATTCTATCAATAAAATAAAAAAAGCACTAAAAATCTCTTAGATTTGAATAAATTAACGAAATGAAACTCAGAAATTCGTTTTTAACTGCTTCGACAATAACAAAACGTCAAACTCTTTGAAAGTTAGGTGGAAATTCGAATTATTTTCTCAAACTTAAAAGTGCTGGCATTATTCTTACAAACTTACTTTTTCCATGTTTTAATTCCTCTAACATTGATCAAATAAATTTAGCTTCAATATTATATACCAGTAAAGAACGTTTAATTTCTATTTTATCTATAAAGACTTTGTGATTTCATTTGAATATCGATGAAAAAGATTGCATTATACCTCATGTCCCACTGTTTATCTTATCTTGAAAGTTTAGAGAGTATTCAACGTAGATAATTCTTATCGCGAATTCTTTTCCATAGATAATTCTTATCACGAATTCTTTTCCGTTAACCAAGCGATTGTCACAATTTCCTTATGTCACACTTAGAGTGGATCTTATGAAAAACATGTCTAATTAAGTTCTGTTTGATTAAACATATCTTTCTTTCGATACATAAAAAATCGAGTGATTTCTGCTTTTAAGGACTTAGATTTATTTCGACTTTCTTTTTAATTTCTTATTTCTTTCAATCTTATTTTATTTTACACTTTTTTTCCCTTCTAATTAGTTAGCTCTGACTAATTTTTCTTTCATGATCGAAATTCACTTTGATTTTGGCCACATTTCTTCCAATGACGAAAACGAACGATTTTTTTTCTTGAATAACGAAATTTATTGAACTTAAAATTTCAATTTTCTATCAATTCCAGGAATAACAAAACATGAAATTATTTTAAAGTTGGTTGCCTTTGATTATGAAAAAATTGTTTCAAGTTAAAGCAAAAAGACTTCCTTTTAACGTTTCAGGGTTTAATTATTTTTTCAAGTTTAAAAATGTTGGCTTTATTTTAACAAACAAATGTCTCAATTGAATCTTTTTCTCATCCGTGCGTCAATTCCATTATCATGAAAATAGATTCTTTTGAATATAGCAATTTATTTTATTAATAATATTCATTAAGTTTATCATACTTCAAGCTTTTAAGGAAGATTATAGATGAAAAAATTGTTATTAATTTTCAAAGATAAATTTTATTCCATAAAATTAATCGTTTCGATGCAAAATTAACCTTAGCAAATTCACTTGTACATCTTCACACACCTTCACGAAGCTTCAAATTTCCTTTTCCTAACAATTTCGAAAAAATCAAAGAAGAAACTATTTTAAAGTTGACTGCTTAAGGTTAAAATTGTTGCAAGTTAGAGAAATAGTCTTTATTTCAACGTTTCAAAATTTAATCATTTTCTTAAACTCAAAAATGTCAGAATTATTTGAACAAACGAATGCTTGAAAATTCAGTGCCTCCTATCCATAATTTTAATTCCTTTACCATAGTTCGAGGTTCTATCAAATATATAATTTTCTTTCAATAATATTAACAACCAATGTACATTTTTTTGCTAAATGTCTGTTCTATCCATAAAGAGTTACAAAGACTGTATTTTGCTTCAAATATAAGATTAACGATAAAAGGCTTGCATTATACCATGTGTTGATGCTTACTTGTCTTCAACTTTATGTCACTAATTATATTATCTTAAAAAATTTAGATAATATTTGACTGTATACGGTATTCATCATAGATAATTCTAATCACGGATTATTTCACATTTCTCCTGCTTATAATTTACTGTTGTCATATACAAAATCATGAGTAACGTTATTCATATTTAGGAAGGCAATACATCGGTTCAAACAGCTAAGTCGTGTTTCAAAGCACTTATGTCCCAACTGATTGTCTGGTAACTCGTCACTCGAACAACCTTCGCGCATCCTATAAAGTAATTATATAAAAGTTTTATTATAAGCATAAAAATCTGCTAAAAGAATTTCAATATATGATTTGAAGAGAAGTCTACACTTAGCACATTGCTTTTTTAAACTATTAAAATTTTATTTCTTTTTACTACAACTTGTGATAGAAATAACTAAAACTTTTTAATCATTCATATACTACTACTACTACTAATAATAATAATATTAATAATAATATGGAAAATAATAATAACATTTTATTGTGCAAAAAATATCTATCTATCTATCTATATATATATATATATATATTTACACTGATGATGATAATAATACATAATTACTCTCGATGAAAACGTTTACATGGTGGAATCGAATAGTCACGTTCCATCTTATCCAAGCTTTGCTGCAAAGAAGACCAAACTCGGCGAAAGGTAAGACTTATGCGAGGTTGTTTCACACAAGTTTGAGGGGGAATAGCATGAGTCTATTCTTTTTGATCGTGCATTAGCAAGAGGGATCCTGCTTCCAACGCGCTTGTCGCACTGATTTATATCCCTTTTTGTCCACAGACTGGTCTAGGGAGGGTTCATCGTCTTTATGTGCACCGATCTTTGCATGACCACTTTCGTAGAAATTAAGTAGTACAAAATTATACTCAAATCCAGTTTTCTTCTCCACATCAGATTTTATTTTCAACATAGTCCGGTTCCAGGGCAGTGGTAGTTCACAGTGACCAGAATATTCATACTCAAGGTCCACGTCGCCGTAACTGCAGGATTTCCTTAAAGGTCGATAGGATTTACCCCAGACTTTGATGATCGGTTGTTTGAAGGGACACTTTGAAAGTTTTGTGAACATTTCAATATTTTCCTCTTGCGAGTAGAAATTAGATATATAAGTTATATTGGGTGTAGACATTGCAAACAACTTGACGACTTAAGCGATCGATTTATAATGAAACATCGCTTTCACAACTTACGATGCGTTATCTGATTACTTAAAAGATAACCACTTTTGACAACATTTCACATTCCGAAACATCGATTGTATTCTGAAACACTCACTAATTTCACAAACGAAACCCTGTGAATGAGGTTTGTTGGAAGCTGTCTACAAAGTTTTTATCAAGTCCATAACGTTTGAGTTTTTTACGTTGTGTCCCTTGAATATCAATTTTCCGTTAGAAGTCCAATGCATCATCTCTTGAGAATTTTTTAAATAATTCAACATATTTCGAGTGTCGAACTTCAAGTTTTAAGGGTTGATTGGCGAATGAAGTGGAAAGACATAAGTTTGTAAGAATAATGCCAACACTTCCAAGTTTAAGAAAATAATTCGAACTTATAAAGAACTTAATGTTTTGTTATTCTCGAAACAGTTGAAAACGGATTTATAGGTTTCATTTCGCTAACTTATTCAAACCTAAGAGATTTTTAGTGCTCTTGTATTTCATTGGTAGAATATTCAATAATCGTGTTTGTTAATGGTAAAAAATGAGCTCAATCATCCGAAAAAGTGAACTTGAATTATGAAAGAAAAATAAATCGAAGCTGATTCATTAGAAGAATTATTCTTATAAAACAGATTTTATGAGAATTAGTATCTAAGTAAGCTTTTCATATTTAAGAAGAGAAAAAAAATGAGTAAGATTTTGAAATTTTCCTGAAAACAAATTAAAAATTCGCACGACGAAAAAAGAAATGAAAATAAAAATAAAATAAGATTGTAAGATCAATTCGAGAAATTTTTGTTCAAACAGCAGAAAAAATTCTAAGTCTCAATGAATGGGAAAAAGTTTGAAATATTTTCAAAGTCCGAAAGAAATATGTTTAAATGTATTAATTAAATATTAACATATTAAATAATTAACATAAATTTTAATTAATGTTAAGTAATGATTGAAAATTGTTTAATTATCGCATGAGAAAACTGGATTGAGGCGATGTGCCCTTAAGATGCATCGGGTGATTTGGGCTTGATCCTGCTAATTAATTTTAAAGTTTTCAATTCTCATGCTTAAATGTTTTATTTTAATTAAAGTTAAATTATTATTGATGCAAATCTATGAGAGAGATTAAAAGGATGTTGAAAAATCTAAATCCCTAAAAACACTCGAAAAATTTTCAAAGTCCGAAAAAATAATTAATTCCTTTTCAAGAAGTGGCTTGGGCTTAATTTGTTACGTTCGAACCCACCCTTAAACAAGTTGAAATAAAAACACGAAAAATAAAATATCTCGAATAATTTAAAAAAATATTATCACCACTAGATTTCAGCATGAGTATTTGACCAGGGTTATCAAAGATTAATATTTCTAATTGATAATAACTAATGACACAAGGAAGCAAGTCAAGAAATCCCAAGTCCCTAAAAACATTTCCAAAATTTTTCAAAGTTCGAAAGGCAGATAGAAAAAATAATTAATTCCATATCAGGAAGTGGATGGTAGCTTGGGCCTAATCATGTGAAAAATATTATATCTAATTTATAAGTATCAAATTATTATGTTATTTTAATTGCTTTATTTTAATTAACGATAATATATAATTGATGCAAATATGCGCGCGAGAGAGATTATTAGTAGAAGGATGTTGAAAAATCCTAAGTCCCTAAAAACACTCGAAAAAGTTTCAAAGTCCGAAAAAATAATTAATTCCTTATCAAGAAGTGGCTTGGGTTTAATCTTGAATCGTTATCTTGAAAATTCCTTATCTGAGAAGTGATAGGGAAGGGAGGGGGAGGGGAGGGGGAGGGCAGATCCACAGGAACCACCCGAATCCCTTGATGAGGGTGAACCCCCATTTTCTATCTACTCACCGCGCTCTTATGATTCTGTTTTGACTTCCGAGATTTTGATAAAAATTTGTTTCCTACTCTTTACTACATTAATAAAAAATTGTTTCCAAAATATCATTTTTAATTTAGTTATTTTATATTTTCAGGTTTTTAGTGGCTAACTCAAATTTAAAAAATAATTTCGAATATTGAAATCAATTCTTTTAGAATTCACTATTAGATGGCGTCTCTCGTATGGAGTCAAAATCATCTAAAATTGAGGGATAAATTAAATATAAAATTCTGAAAGTATTCAATTAATCTATTGTCATCGAGAACGCTCAACTGTACGGAATTTCGAAATTCTAACACATTAGGGCGTAAGTGAAGAATCTAAAACAAAATTCCATCTTTACTAGCATGACGTAACGAAACATATAACGGTACTTAATTTATAAAAATGCAATCAACTTAAAGGCCTACAATTTATACTTTTTCTCTTTCATCCATAGATTCCAGTCGTTGTTGATTTACCTGTGGGAAACAACTTCCACGATCCTCCTGTCTCTTTTCTCCCATACCAGCTGGATCCCTCTATACTTACAGTTGATCAGAAACTCAGTAATCTCAGAAGTTTTGAAGAATACATTAGCAACAGAACAGGTATTTTAATTTTCGGTATCGGTTTTCGAAGAAATTAACTAATATTAGGGTGGATCACTAATCGAAATACCATTTAGGCAATATATAATTTTTTAATTTGATCTGTAGGCCAGAGATCGGGGAGTTAAACAAGAAAAAAATTGTGGCTAATGTTTTATTGCTTAAATCACTTCAGAGTCTAGAATGACTTTCCGAAGTTTCCCCCTCCGGCGAGGTGAGCTTCGGCTGTTAGGTCGAAAAAGGTTAATAGGGTGTCTTTATTCAATTTTTCCCAGCTTGCGTGAAGATGGTTCATTCAATGCTTGGATGAAATGCATCTTCAACTCATCGGTTTCGGTTTTCTTGCTGACGCATAAAGGCAAAACGTTTGATAGACTCAAATCCAGGAACTGTGATGGGCAGGCAACTGGACCCTCTCTTCCGATCGAACGTCCTGAGAATGTCCTGTTCAAACATGTGGTCATATTTTCGTGATAGTTCGCTGGAGCAGAAAACCGATAGAATTTGTGGAACAGCAAAGTTTCCCAGCATATCAAGAAAAACGATTTTCTCCTTCGTGACTGTCCCAAGCTTCCCCCTACGGCGAGGTGAGCTTCGGTTGTTAGGTCGAAAAAGGTTAATAGGGTGCCTTTTTTTCAGTTTTTCCCAGCTAGCTTGAAGATGGCTCATTAAATGCTTGAATGATATGCATCTTTAACTCATCGGTTTCGGTTTCCTTGTTGACACATAAAGGCAAAAAAGTGTGATAGACTCAAGTCCAGGAACTCTGATGGGCAGGTAACTGGGTCCTCTCTAACGATCCAACGTCCTGAAAATGTCTAATTCAAAAATGTGATCATATCTTCATGATAGTTCCATCGAGCGTCGTTTTATTGGAACAGAAAACCGACAGAATTTGTGGAACAGCAAAGTTTCCCAGTGTATCAAGATAAACGATTTTGACTTTTCTGATTAATGTACGCATGCGTGGCTACACTTTTTATATCCAAAAACTCTTAAAGGAGATTCCCATCCACGAAGGAGCTGTCTATTATATCCTATGTGAGTAGATCATTAAATGACAGCAATTGCTTTTGGAAACTTTTGGTCCAGATACCCTGTATTTAAAATAATTGGCTAAACCAAAGAAGAGACCCCCAGCTCCAACCACTGTACTTATTCCTCTGATTTTTAGTTTATATGAAATCTCATGACCCATATATACGCTATCATGGTTGCCTGTTCCCCATTACTCCTCATTTTCGAGATAAATTTTCGATATAAATTGTCTGTGAGGGAAAACCTTGACAGAATCTCCCGTCCCCAACCATGTACCGATTTCGCCAATTTTTATTTTATATGAAAGCTGATAATTCTCAAATGCGTTGTCATTGGATGCCTGTCCCCCCAATACCTTCCATTACCGAGAGGCATCGCAAAATACAACTTTGACAGAGTCCCCTAACTTCAACAACTAGACTGATTTCGTCAATTCATTTCACATTTTGCAAGTATAACTACTGGGTATTGATATTACGGGAGAAAAGCTGGTCGTGAATGGCGGCTAGTAATTTTTTAATCAATCTTACAGTTCACACAATCAAGGTATAGTGCTGTGTAGATACAAGGTATAGAGTAGCTGTGTCCAGTTTAATTCAACGATTTGAGAAATGTGCAGTGATTAACAGTCTCATCCTTCACACTAAGTATTATATTCATTAAAGTCTCTTCAGTGATTTCTTATGAGACCTGAAATGTGTTTTATTTGTTTTAACTAACCTATTCAAATTGATTGACTATTTTTGGGTAAAAAGTTTTCATAGTGCACAGTGGAAAAATCTGGATTCAGTTAGGGTGACTCGATTCGAAAAATTTTGGTAATAACTGCACCACTTTATGTATCAAGAATGCCTTTGATGCAATTTGTTGTCCTTCGACAGAGCAGGACCAGGATCTGTTTGAATCACCTATTACATCTTGCACTCGTCTTGTAATGATTTTTTTGTACATTTTCCATTTCTTTATATGTGCATGAAAGGGATAAAGATAAAATAGTTAAATAAAGATAGCCCTTTATTTAAGTACGTGCAATTAAACCTGGTCTGTACAGAAGACCCTGAAACCGGTTCTATGGTATAAAACCAGAAAAACTTTCATTAGAATGGAGTATAATTGATGTGCTCTGTATAAACAAAAATAAATAAATAAAATTTCTTTTTAAAAAAAAACAACTGCAAAAATCACCTCAAACATTGGTGCAGCGACCTAAAGGGGAGTTGGAACACTAAGTCCGTTAATCCTAATCTTGTTCCTTCGAAGTATCCTTTCACAAACTCTGTTATAGATTCATGTTTGAAATTTCTTATAAAGTAAAGTACATCTTTCTCATTATACTGAAATTATTTTTTTAAAAAATTCTAAAATTTAATTTTTACAGTTTTTTTTTTGTGTCAAAACAAAAAAAATGTGAAATTGTCCATTTCGATGTACCTTTTCTCAAAATCTGTTACAGATACATGTTTGAAATTTTTTATAAAAGTAAAGTACACCTTTCTCATTATGCTGAAATGAGATTTATAAAAAACTCGAAACTTTATTTCTTAGAATTTTACTTTTCAACATTTCACCATGTCAAATTAAATATTTTGTAAATTTGTAAAAAACCACAAATTAACCAAAAGCTCATTTCAATATAATGATAATGGTGTACTTTACTAGTATAAAAAGTTTCAAACATGTATCTACAACAGATTTTAAGAAAAGGTACATCGAAATGGCCAATTTCACATTCTTTGTTTTGACACAACAAAATTTGTTTAAAAACAACTTTTGGAACTTTTTTAAAAAAATCATTTCAGTATAATGAGAAAGATGTACTTTACTTTATAAGAAATTTCAAACATGAATCTATAACAGAGTTTGAGAAAAGATACTTCGAAGTAACGGACTTAGGGTTCCAACTCCCCTTGACAAAAATTGTAGTTATTTTTTCTTTCTTTTTTCCTTTTCCTTTCGGATTTTCAGAGAGCTCATTACGTGTAATGCACACTAATGAAATTTCGTCCCATTTCGAGTCAAAGAACCGGTTCTAGGGCCTTTTGAGTAGACGAAATATAAATATAATAATTCTGTACATTTTAATATTTTGATAAATGTCTTAATTTATTTCAGGTCCCCTTTCTTCCGCGATGTTCATATCAACGTTAGCGTATCTGCCTGGAGAACACAGTTCTCCCTTTGAGGATGACCCTGCTTTCGAAATGTTCTTCGTGGAAATTGCAACGGAGTTCATGAAAACGCAGACGCTCATAAGGCCAGATGTAAGGACGACTTCATGTTTTGGGCATTTATAATGGGTAATAATTGGGTAATTGTGTTAATAGCAGAAAAATAATATAATTTCTCTGCGTTAGGGTTTACTATTATGAAAATGAAAACATCCTAAATTCCCCAATTTAAGAAATGAAAAAAACTTTTGAATTTATTACTTGAGAAATGTAAAAAAAATGTAAATAAACAAACTGAACACAACATTGACAATATGAGAATATTTCTAACCATTCTTGCCAGAATTATTTTCATGATGACTTTCCTTCACATTATATTAAAGTTTTTAATACGAAAAAGATTAATTTAGCTAATGTTATTTTCATTGCGTATCGGCTTTTACAGCTGAAATTAGAACAGAAAATAATAACTTTTATTGTCTGAAAATTTCTATTTCCATAGATTCCAATATGAAAACTCATTAATGAAACATGTCTAAAAGATCACATCGAGAGAATCTTCAAATTTCATTCCTGGCACCATTATCCCCTGATATTTGTATAGTTTAGTTATATTAAAATTCTATTTTGAGGC
>BGPR01038046.1:0-14879 GCA_013235015.1 Araneus ventricosus | reverse complement strand
TTGCTTCTTAAACAAACAAACTGTAATCAGTTTGAAGCGGATTTTTTAGATCTGGATATTAAACTTGTTGATAATAACTTTTGTATCGATATTTTTGACAAAAGAATGGATTTTAATTTTTGTGTCAACCGACTTTCATATTGGTCTTCTAATATTTCTATTAAGATTTATAGAAACACTATTCTCTCTCAATTTTCTCGCATTAGATCTATTTGTTCGAACGAAATTTCAAAATCTAGACAATTAAAGCTTTTGTATGATCAACTTTTAAATAATGGTATTCCCGAAAACTTTGTGCGACGATATCTCAAGCAGTGATTACGGAGCTACTGACAAAGCCTCTTTCTCCTTATCTTTCTCTTTCCTCTGTTTGGCAACGGCGATAACTGGTTTGGCGTTCATTCTCCTCGGGGTCGCGGTAGCGTTTTCCTGGCCATGGTAAGCATATTTCGCTTTATTTTATTATTTTTTATGTTACGGCTGTTTTTTTATTTTATTCTAGGTCTTTTGTATTCGGATTCTTTGTATTTGTATTCGGATTTTTTGTATTTGATTCTTTTTAAATCTTCTTAAATGTATTTATATTTTTTATTCAAGAATTCTTCCATTTTCATTTGTTTTGTGCTTTTAGAGGGGATGACGGCAATTTTTAACGGATTTCGTTTGTCGTCAGCAGAAAAAAGCACAAATTAATATCATGAGCGAGCTTCCCTTCCTGACGAGCGGCTCGCTATGATATTTTTCAATTTTTTTGGTTTTTTCTGGTTTTTGCCTATTTTTGCCATTTTGTCTTTTTTTACTGTTTTTGAGTTTTTATCTTGTGTTTATAAGTTTGTTTTGATATATATATATATATATATATATATATATATATGTAATAATCTCACTTAATTTTATTCCAAATTCTAATATTATATATTTTTAAATCTTAATGTATTCCAAAATCACTTTTCTAAAACTCCAGTTTCGTTCTTTTCCCGCGCTGGAGGTATATTAAATCTCTCATTTTGGCATATTTATTACTAAAAGAATACTTAATCTCGTTCACGTGCCGACAGAAAATCATGACGGCGTCTCTTTGGCACCAGACTTTTTTCCCTGAAACGCCTACGTAACTTATTAAAAATACCCAATATTCCCTTCACTTTGATCACGTGTCAATATGTTATTCCCTTATCCGAGAGAATACAGGGATTTTTCTGTGCACTCTCGCTTGTAACCTAAACGGAGGTGTACGTATCCACCACTCTCCTATCGATAATAAAAAGAAATTAGTTAATTACTCGGCCTGTGTTTATTTTCAACGACTACAACCACGGATACGTTATATATATATATATATATAATTTATTTTTTATTTAAAATATAAAAAAGACAAAAAAGATATTGCAGCTATTATGCCTAAATTTGGAGATTATTGTGAGTTTGATACTGGAAATAAATTTAGTCTACTTTCTTGTGATGATATTGATAAAGACTTTCATTCTACAATTGATTTTCAAACTGTTTATAATAGTAATACTTCACAAAATAATAATTATAGAGATTTGAGCAGTATTCATGGTGACAATATAAAGGGATATGATAATGGATATAGAGATAATACTACAAAAAAATAAAACCAGGATTTTTTGGAATTCAAAATATAAATATAAAAATAAATTGGCTTCCCCTATTTCACATTCTACACAGCAGTTCAAAAGTAATATGAAGCAAATAGATAATAATGAAAAGATTGATTATTTAGAGAATCTTAAATTCAAAAGTTGTAATAATAAAAGATGCAAAACTTGTGCAATGATTAATGAAGCTCAATTAGATAATAGTTCTGAATTTCATTTTTGTAAAACTTATAATTGTATATATATGTTGAATTGTAAAATTTGTAATTTCATATATATAGGACAAACATCTAATACAATTAACTTAAGAAATAATCAATACCGTTCAGACACTAAAAAATTTGAAAATTGCAAAAATATTCATAATAAAATAGAAATTGGTCATTTTCATGCACATGGTTTTGATAATGTTGATATTAGCATCATTAAGATAGTTCCTTACATAAAAAATAGATTATGGTGGGAAAATTTTTTTATAGAGTACTACACTATTTATTCTTATGGACTTAATGTATTGTATTTTGGGAAAAACATTTTGCAAGTTTTAAAAGGTAATGAATCTCATTACTTTTATAAAGTAGAAGCTTCTAATATAGAAAAAAGACATGGTAAATCTAGTATAGCTAGACACAAGAGAGATAATAGAGAACTTAAGATTATTAATGAAGATTTATTGGTACTGTGTAAGAATTTTGATAAAGACTTTAACATAAAAAAGATTAAACAATATATGTTTGGATTAAATAAAAAAGAAATAAAATATAGTAGAGAATTAATTATGAATAATAAGACAGACTCACATGGATGGGATTTGATTAGAGATATCTTCAAATTTCTTTATAAAAAATTTAATTTATCACATAACACTTCCAATAAGAAATATATTGAATATTGTACCTTCCTTTTTATGAACAAAAAGTATGACAAATGTAAATTTTCTGCTATATTAGATAAACATATTAGTTGCTTCCCTATAAAAAATATTAAAATTAAACGTGCATTTAAATATAACACACAGTTAGGCAGAATGATTTTTAACTATAATAATATAAAAGAAAGTAATACGAGTGATGATTGCAAGTGTTTAAAATATAATAATTTCTTGAATGAACATCATGGACATGTAATTACTGGAGATTTGAATATTGTTGGAAATGAAAAACTTAGAGAATTAATGAGTAAAGGTACAAAGCATCGAATGGCTATAGCTAATAGTAATGAAATTATTAAAAAGCAAATTAAAAAAGATATTGAGAAATTTATATTAAATATGGCAATTAAATATAGTCTGCCTCTAGAGGCATTTAATGAATATAGACATAAAACATTATTAGATCTTTTAACTATAATTTTAAATCTAATCATTTTAATGGATATCCTGATATTAAAAACATATTAAAGAATTGCAAACAGAATTTGTAATAGTCTATATAGACAAAGTGCCCAGTAATTTTGCTATAATATGTAAATATTTTTACAAAAAAATACTTAATGATCATATTATTAATAGTGATATTTATAAAGAGACAAAATTTAGGTGAAAGAGAAATTTCTAATAGAATTCAGGCCTTCAATAAGAAATTGGGAATTAATTATATTAAAAAAGATTATCCTGACATCTTTCTTACACCAAAATTTCACAAGAGTCCTCTTAAATTTAGAAGTGTTACTAATGGCTGCAATACTTATATTACAAAATCTGGCAAACTGTTGCAAAAATACATACAGACAGTAATAAAGAATTTAAATAAGCAAAAAGATACAATTACAGTATATAATAGTGCAGAGATATTAAATGTAATTAAAGATGAAGAAATAACTAGTGTACATACTTTTGACTTCCAGGATTTATTTAATAGTATAGACATTGAAGATTTGACTAATACCCTAGTAAATATACATAAAGATCATGATCTTAAAAGATATTAACATTAATAATTTTAAAAATCTTATTCATCTTGTTCTAAAAGAAAATTATATCTTTTTTGATAATAAGATTTTCCATCAAATTAAAGGATTACCTCAAGGAGGTCCAGCTAGCAATAGTTTAGCAAATATTTATCTTCACTACTATGAGAAAGATTTGACTAATTTTAGCCATAGTATATTATTCTGTTATATAGATGATTTAATATTATTCAATAAGGAAATAGACCTTAAGCCTCATATTGACTTCTATCCTGAATATTTAAAACTTATAAAAACTAATGACAATGAATTAGATGCAGAATTTTTTGATCTAGATATTAAAATCATAGATAATAAATTAGTAACAGATATCTTTGATAAAAGAAATGCATTTAATTTTCAAATTAATAAATTCCCTTTTTGGAATAGTAATCTTAGCATTTCTGTCTTCAAGAATTTAGTAAAAAATTATATAATTAGAAATAATAATTTAGTAACTGACATTAATATTAGAATTAAGAACATAAAAAATTTTTATTCCTTTCCACTGGATTATGGAATGCCTATAGGTTTTTCAAAGAGTATATATAGATAAGAAATATTTAGGTCATTTAGAATAAAACATTCATATTGGTTTTTAAAGGAATATTTTTATTTCTTTGATAGTGAGATAGTGTTTTCACATATTCTACTCGTAAAGTGTAACTTTATTCAAATTTGGATACTGAGTTACTGGTTTAAGATTTATTACATAGATGGCGCCAGGATCTTTCATGTGAAATTTTCCTTTTAAATAGACATTTTTATCAATTTTCCAATATTATCTAGATAAATAACTGTATTACATTTTTTAAAATGGTTTTGAGAATTTTAATATACGTATCTTACTAATTCTTGATATCAAAAATTAATTATATTATTTGGTCAATTATGCTGTTTCATGGTAAGAATTTTGGTTGTGGCAACATGTGATGTCAATGTGAATGGCGCGTTATATTGAAAGAAATGAATTCTGGTAAGTATAAGAGTAGACACTGATTAGTTAATGTTTAATGAAAAGTATGGGTATTTTATTGAATTATATATTTACTGTCTTTAGTGCAATATAATGTTATATTACATATTTTTATCCTGAATTTTAGTCGTTTCTATACAGTTATGTTTTATTGTTAGGGTAATTATAAGACTTTTCTTTCTAAATTCTTTCATTTCAGGGTAAATTACCCTGTTTGTTTTTTCAACAACAATAGTAACAGGGATGGTTTGTACAGCACAATTAATTTAATCTGGCTAAAGCTTGTCCACAGCCAAGCTGCTATATTAATTGTTGAAAACTCCATTTACTTGGTTTGCCTATTTCAATACTTTTAATAACAACAGAGTTTTTTTACTTGTTGACATATAAATTCTTAAACTTGATTTTTTGTTCATGGTATCTTTAGTATATTCAATTTTTTAGATTTTATTTAAAATTGATGTATTGTTCAAATAATGACTTTTTAGTATAGAATTTGATTCTTGATATGTTTTGTTTACTTTATTTCTGTATGATTATATACAAGTTATATTTGGATTTATATATATATATATATATTATATATATTAATAAAAGAAGACATTAAAATCACGTTGTTAAAGAAAAACCAAAACAATAGAAGGGAACAAAAGGCCAACGTCCGGGACGCGTTATCAGCAAGGAAAATCCCGAAAGAGCGTAAACATAAAATTCGGTGTTTTCTGAACACATAACTCTAGCAATAAAGCCAAAAAGAGTTCATTTCCCCGGAACACGGAACAAAAACCATAGTTTGAAACAAAGGAACAAAGCAGAAAGCCCAAGTCCAATCGAAAAATAAAAATAATAAAATAAAAGCCCAAGTCCATTTGAAACAAAAACACATGAAACCCAACTCCGAAACCAACAAAACAAAATAAAAACGAAGAAAAAAGTGTCAAAACTCACCCAGTAATCCACTGTAGGAGAGACAAAGGACCCAAATGCAGAAACACGTGGCACGAACAAACGTTCAAAAGTGCTGACGTGAACTCGGTTGTGGTGGTTGACAGTTAACTGTTAATGTCACGAGTTTCGGAAAATATTTTACTAGGAGTGAGAAGTGAAGAGTCTTGGAGACCTTATGCTGTCCGTGAAGTCTTAAGAGCTTTTCTACGAGTATCAGTAAATAAATAAACAATAGACAATTAACCAAAATGAGACAAACTGTAAAATACAAAAGATCAGAGGCAAATAGAATAAAGGCAAATATAGGCAGGTTTTTTTTTTTTTTCCTACAGAACGCTGTGGCATAAAGGTAAATAAAGAGAATCGGGAATTTTATTGGAATTAAGATTGTATTTGAAAAGTTCAAGTTGTTTTTTCTTTATTTCTGAATTGTTACAAATATTTTTATTCCTTAGTAATTGATGTAATATTGTGTTTTTATAGATCTTAATAGAGATATTAGAATTTCAAAAATTGAACCTATTAACATTAAATTTAAATTCATTTCTTTTGTCGTAAATGCTCAAATTTAATTCGTTATGACAATCAATATCTAGATCAAGAAAAATAGCTTTAATATTATTATTGTTAGCGCTGGAGGTATATTATATCTCTCGTTTTGGCATATTTATTACTAAAAGAATGTTTTAATCGCTTTCACGTGCCCACCGAAAATCATGACGCGTCTTCTTTGCACTAGACTTTTTCCCTAAAACTCTTACGTAATTTATTAAAAATAGCCAATATTCCCTTCACTTTGATCACGTGTTATATTGTTATTCCCTTATCTGAGAGAATCGGGGATTTTTCTGTACACTTTTACAAAAAACTTCAACTAAGATGTTGATATGCCCGCCACTCTCCAAAATATTTTTATAATAAAGGAAAATTGATTAACAACTCGGCTGTTTTATGACTGCAACAACGAAAACATTTCCTTGTTTTAAATCCGACAGAAAAGTTCCAGTCATAAGCTGAAAAAAATTGAAAATGATAACGCTATTAGAATGTCGGATGCCAGAATTTCAAGAAATCCGAATGGAAAATTACCATAAGAGTGACAATTTTTCAAAAATTTCTCAAAATTCAGTAAATTACGTTAGACGTACGAAACAAACTTCGAGTTTCGAAAAATTAGAACGGAAATCGTTTGTTCTTTCCGATGGTGTATCTATTTTTTTGTACAATTATCCAAAACCATGCTATTGAGAAATTAGTGCGAAAAATCCCCCAAGACAACACAAAATATTAAATAAAAAATTTTCTAGATAAAATTTTAATATTTGGGCTTCGAGGTGCATTGAGTCACCATTACGACTAGCTGTGTGACAAATTTCATAGCTGTAAGTGTGATAGATTCGTCTGGACATCGCAGACACGCAGACACGCAAACACACAAACATTACCCTTTATAAGTATAGATGGTTAAATGTCAACATCGCCATCTTGCCCTGGTTTACCATACTTAAAATGTATTTTATTATTATTGCAATCTAAAATATTCAAACTCGAAGAATTTATGAAATGAAAAAGATTATTTAAAAATTCCGTTCTTTCGAAGCGTTATATTTTGAACGACACATTTATGTTATTTGCTTAACCTGTAGAGCTTATAAAGTACTATTATGTTGAAAATATGTGCCATAGTTTTAAACTAATTGGAATAAACTTGCAAAAATGACAAACCAAAAAACAGACTAAGTCAAAGATTTAATATAATAAAACATCATGTTTCGATTACTAACATTCAAATCATTATTTTTTCATAACAAATATATGAAACTTTTATCTTGAAGTATGTTTCATTGAAATGATTTGAATTTTTTTAGTTAGGTGAGTTCTAAGAATTTTTTTATGTAGCGTGTGCGTGTTTTGCATTTGTTGTCGTTGTAGCCAACTATCTAGCTCATTAACATAATTGTGAGAATTTCAAAAAATTATAGATTATTTTATTGTGGTTTTATAAAAACACTTTAAGTACATTTTTCGTGTGAAATTTCCTGATATAAATTGATAAAATTGATTTTTCAGAAAATGCTTAGTCAAAATGTTATTTTCAAAAAAATTCTTAGGTTTGTAGACCATTTTTTATATTAAACATAAAAAGCTCACTATTTATAATTATAATTTTTTTGTAATATATTCTAGTTGAAAAGAGTATAACATTGAATTTATTTTGCAGGGAATTTTTCCGAAGTGAAAATCTAAGTAAACTCCACAAGTATTAAAATTATGATTTGTTAGTACCACCACTTTAAGATCCAATTTGTTTAATGGAGTATTTCTTTTCAGCAGACAGAAAGAGGGAGTGAACAATATGTCGAGGATTATTGACTAAATTTTAGAATCATTTCGCATACTTCTGAAAGTAAATAACTAAGAGAGATTGTTCATATTCCTTTGAATTCACATTGAAATCATTTTATAATGAAAACAAAATTATTGGAAAAGACAATGAGATAATGAAAACAATTAAATAAGCTCTTAATCATTAAA
The DNA here is from genome assembly GCA_013235015.1 of Araneus ventricosus. NCBI lineage: Eukaryota > Metazoa > Arthropoda > Arachnida > Araneae > Araneidae > Araneus > Araneus ventricosus. The sequence continues at coordinate 6,851 of BGPR01038046.1, read as the reverse complement.
TGATTGTCGAAACTATTAGTTACTTAAATTGCATTTTATAACTATTCAAATATTATTGAGCTTATGATTTTTAAGTGTGTATTCCATTATTATGCTATTCTCATATTTTTCCAATTATTACTGCTACAACTTTACTGTTAATAGTTAATTAATATATTTTTTAACCAGGATGAATTACTCTTTCGATTAATTAATCGACAATATGTAGTCTTTCTCAATATAACACAATCAACCGTTTAGCAAAAGAATATCTTTCGATAATTATTAATAATTTAAAAGGAAAATGTCACGCAAATTTTTGCTTTGAGTGCTCAAGCAGAAATTGACTCGAGTTAAAAATTAGATTAAATATTCAGTTAATAAATATATTGAGAAATAGAAAGGTTTTTGAAGATATACTTTAAATGAATGTTAGAACTAATTTGAGAGAATCGTATTTTCTAGGCTGCTTGTTTTTCTCTTTAGAATTAGTGCGTAATAGCTCTTTATGTGATGAAGTGATTTTCAAGTTCAAAATTAAATCACTAATGAAATTATCTTGACTGTAATTTTACTGTTCATTGATTTCAACTGATGGATTAGAATTCCAAATGATTTTAAGTTTTTATGTCCCTTAAAAGCTACTGTAAGGAATTACAAAAAAGCAATTGTTTTAATCTTGCTTGACATATATTTTTTTTCGTATAAACTGTGCCTAAAATTGCTCGCTAATCTGTTTAATTTCTCCATTTAGAGATATTTTTAGGTAATTTATTTAATTCGTTTTTCCCGACATCTAATAAAAGTCATTCTATAGATAAGGCCACGTCAATACGTGTTGAAATGGGTCTGATTAATTATTACCTGAAAATTGGCACTTCTGCGTATTCAGACGGCTGTTCCGATTTGATTTGCAAATAATGTTCAAATATGAAGCTGTCTAATGGGTTGTTTGCAACTGTTTTCGAAATATGTCCATTTTATGCCCATGTTAAACCTATTTCGGCCATATAGCTGTCATTTTAAATTTGCAGTCATCGAGAAATGAGCTCTCTATGCAAACGAAATTTCATAATTTCACAATATATCTTTTTAAATAGCCTGCGGAAAAATCATATTGTAAAAATATCTAATCTTTATGCAATGGCAATGTCTTGGTTTCAGTGTTAAAAAACTGTGTGTTCCATACAGGATTTCACCTAAAATCTGCCAAGTTTGTGGGCATAGTGTAAGTTAAATTTGACACGGAGTGGTCCTTACGTTGATGTGGCATAGAAGTTTGGAGAGTGAGATGCAGCCTCAGGTGCCGTTCTTGTCATTTAACCATGATTCCAAATTACGAGGTCCATCTCCGGTAACCTTCATGTTAATTTCAAATTGGGACTATTACCTAACAAATCAAATTATTGGGGATGATGAGTTGAGGTGTTGGATTTTATCAAGTAATGCGCATTAAGTCAAGGGAACAGATATTAGTTACGAATAGTAAATTTTCATACCTCAATTAACCCTTATTCTGACCACAGTTTAAAACTGTGAGATCCGTTCCCGGTATCTATTAAAAGGAACAATAATTTTAAAAAAGAACAAATGAAACAAATCATTCTTTTCATTTAAAGTTACTAATAATGTTTTCAGCTGCAAGTTTAAACTCTAAACTTCATCATTTCTTTGAAAGGCAGCTTTCTCTGTGGTATTTTAAAGTAATTTTGAATGCATATTGCTCTGGTGATCACAGTGATTCTTCCAACGTAGAAAGAAAAAGAAATACACCCAATTAACACACATTTCCTTGAGAAATTAGGAAACCTTCTACAGTTACCGCGGAAATATTCGAAATCTCTGCGAATTCCGCATGTTGGCGGAGTTTTGTAAACTTCGGATTATTTGCTGAATGTCGTAATAAGCCAGTTGCAGAAAGAAAAGAAAAAAAAACGTGTGCAAATAATTCCAGAATATTCACCTACCGTAAACATAGATGGCAAGAGAGTACTGTAAATTTTTGAGATCTTTCGCAATGTGTGGTATTGGCTATAAGAGAGGAATGAAGAAATAATGAGTGAAATCAGAATTCAAGATATCAAGTTTTTTTGGGAGGGGGACCTTAAAACTACAATTTTCGTCTATGATTTTATCTTTTATCTATGTACAGAACGAACGTAAGACAGATGAGCCAAAGGTGGCCAGTGTTCCTAAGGTAACTCCCCAAAAGTAGTATTAATTTTCATTTTTAATCACAACGTGGTGCTACTGCATTGTAAATCATGTATCTGTAGTGCATGTGGCTGAATTTAGAGATCATCTCGATCGGCCTCCATGTATGCAGTGATTTCACTTTTGGGAGATTCTGTTCTAATTTCAGGTCAGAAGATATTTTTAATTCTATATGTTAAAATCTTAGAACTTTGAATTATACGTTTTCTGAAAGCTTATTTCTTTTCTTTAACACGTTTATCAATTCTAGTAAATTTATCATATTATAGTTTTAAGTCTGCAAATGGCGACTATATATCATAGCCTCAAGGTGGCCTGGGTTCAGCCACCTTAGAAACAAATATGGAAATCAATGTAGCAAGGATAATTTTCAAAATTTCTACTTAAATATCTGACAAAATTTATTACCACTTATTGTTAAATTTATAACAAATAAAATTTAATTTTTTATTTCATTATTGAATGGTGTTATAGTTTTTTATTTGGCTATCAGAAAAATCTCACCAAATCTAAAAGAAGCTTTATTAATTTTGACCTAGTTATTCTATAAGTATATACATAAAGTATTGAACATTGTAATACTTCTAGAAGTAAATAGTTTCTTCGAGTAATTTTTCACATTTTAAAGGTGATTTCAATATATGGCCATCTTGGAACTCTATGCGCCTAAGGTGCCCTAGATGCTACAATTTTGAAATTACATTATAAAGGTAATTAAATTTAATTTTACAAAGAAAATTATACTTTGATATGTAGGAGATAAGTGCAAAATGTTACAAAAAAAATTCAACCACAGACATCTAACCAGAAAATTATGAAAACTCAAACATAAGTATGGCACCTTTGGCTCACCTACTTTAGTGAAAGAAAATAATCAAAAGCATTTGCAATAGGGACTTTGAGCAAAGATATGCAATCAAATTTACCGAAATGTGGAGGAAAAGTCACTGCAGTGAAGGGCAGAAACTTAGCAGTGTTTTCTTTGAAGTGAATTGAGCATGTATTCTATTCATGAATAGACAGGATAGTGGAAGGAATTGAGCATGTATTCTATTCTAAGAAATAGGAGGATAAGGTCAATGAAAAAGTGAACAAATACAGCAATCTGTGTATTGGCATTGTCATCGAATGACGTAAGAGATATTTTTAGGCCAAGCATTATCAAACGAGGCAAGTTCTGCTCAGCTCTCGTATATACTGTAGGCCGGTGTCTCTAGTGGTAAGGTTTCGATCCCGGGACCGAGGTTCGAAACCCGATTCCCGAAGATCCGCCGTGTATGGGGCCTGTTGCACGCTAAATCGACATGTAGTAGCCAAACGCCCTCCCTTTGGTGTGGCGCGGAAGCTTGGAGAGGGGCGCCAGCCGGTGTCGTCCTCGTCATCTGACCGCTGTTCAAAATTACGAGGTCCGTCCCAAAGCCCTCGTGTTGCTTCAAACGGACGTTAACCTCAACCTCGAATACTTTACTGCGAATCTTGCTAGAGATGAAATTAATTTATGAACCTTATCAAAAAACGATTTCCGCATACTTTTAAGGACAATGTCAATAGGAGATGACCGTTACGAATAGCACACTCAATACAAAAAAAGACATTTTAGAGCAAACCCCTAAATTGGCAGAAACAGTTTCTGAAAACGAAGTCAAGTAATTGAATATTCTAAAGAAAATCAGTTAATAATATTGGATTGACCTGAAAAGCATCACAATCAGCAAATCTTAAGGTACGCATGAAAATCAGCTTTCCCCATTGCGTGCGGTGATTTAAAAAAAATCTACTGAGATTAAGAAAGCTGGTCTCATTTCTATTGTAAATCTATGTTCTTTCTTCCTAAGTATAATATATAGTAGGATGAGAATTAAAACTAAGTAACTACAAATCAGTTCTTCAGGAAAACCTATATGAATGTTTTTTCTTGATTTTGAGAGAATGCAAATCAAGGAAATTTAAACAACAGCTGGAGATTGTTTCCAACAAGATGCCCCATTGTAGATGTTGTGAACTAGCTCAATGTACCTTTCTGTGGATTTACCCATACTTGCCAATTTTAGTTACCCAGTGTAGTATTACTCCTCGTTATAAGTGAAGGAAAATGCAATTTTTTTTTTTATTACTATTTATTTAAGCCATATACATGCCAGGTCCTTTGTTATTATAAAAGTCTGGCGTTAGACTTTTTTACCTGCTGCCAAAAAGATAAATGCTCTCCAAAGAACGAACGTTCTCCAGTTTTCATCAGAAATGAGGCAAAGCAACTTAGCAAGCACTATGTAAGGTTAACCTTTATTTGCCGAATTACCTTACCAGAAACTTTTCACTTATTTTGCATCATTAGATAAGTTTTGGCAGAATAACCCAGGAAAGAGGGTAAAACTTTTTAATTAATTAAAATAGTATTATAATTTTAATTAGGTAGAAAAGGTAGGAGGCAGGTAGAAAAGCTGTAAGTAAATTAAAATTGTAATCACATTTATAATATATTTTATATGATGAATCTTTAATAACATTCCGTTTTTATGATAGTCATTGTGGTTTGTATCTTTCTCCTATAGATTTCAGTGCCTCACGCTCTTAGATTTTTGTTTTGACCTCCAAATTTTTGAGAAAAAATTAATATTTTCTTTTTAATGCATTGATAAAAGCTTTTTTATATTTATTATTTTTCAGTTTTTAGTCTTTAATTTATGTCATAATTCAATATTATCTATTTTATACATCAACTAACTAAAAGCAATTATTTTATTGACAAAAAGGTCTGATGGGATGGCGGTACTGGACCCTATGCTTTTGTTAATCCACACATAATTTCTTTAAAAATGATCTATAATAGGACATACTTATTTTTATTTTTTATTGAGACATTTAAATTACTGTGTCAAGTATTTAGTTCTATAAAAATGCACTATAGATGGTGCCACTGCAGGAAACCTACCGAAAGTGCGAAAACCACATGTATGCGATTTTTTAAAATAATGTGAGTATGCCAAATTATTAAAATATTGATGTCATCAAGAACAAATAAATATACAAAATTTCTGAACCTAGTGCATTTTAAGAATGAGAAAAATCGATCATAAAATTTCAACCTTTCTTACATACATACGCCTAAAGCATGAAAATCGAACTTATAAAAGCAGTTTTAAAACAGTCAAATATTACGAAGATATAAGGGTAATTAAACTTTAAATACCGTCGGGAAATAAGCTGTTAAAACAGTAAATTTCGTAATTCGGATGTGTCTCCCTTGAGTTCTGTACCGTTAGCAGAGTCTCTTCTTAGAGAACGAGATCACGAAAATCCGTCGTGTATACGGCACTGGTACAGGTTCAGTCTGTCTGGATTCTCATGGAAGTTTGGAGAGATAAAGCCTCATGTGTCATCCCATCACATCGACCGCGGTTCAAAACTACGATGTTCGTCTTAAGTTACTCTAGTGAGCTTCATAAGGAATATCAATACCTAACTAAACTAAACTCTATATGTTATTGTCTCTTGCCGATTGAAATATTGTGTTGTTTCTATTGATCAAGTGCAACTCTGGCGGAGAGGTACTGAAACGAAATGTGTAAAATGGTTCATACTATTTCATTTAAGATTTCAAAGCACGAGAGTATACAGAAGTAAGTATCAGGTTTCACAAATAAAGTAAAACCAAGTTCCATGATCTTATTAAGATAGGTTAGTAAGTTTATAAAAAAAATTTATTTCCAAAGGCATTTGATTGTGGATGTGCTACAAGATTGTGCCGTTGGATTATTTACAGACAGGAAATCTTAGTTATATAAATCAATTAGGATAATGTTGAATATTGGTCACTGATTTTAAAAGCTCTCTTATTTTAAAAATCCATTTATGTTAAAATTGAATTATTAAATCACTCTCCTAGAACTCACAAAATAAAACACCAAACTTCATTTTAGTGTGTTATCATACAGAGTGGTCATAAAAGTTGGACCCATTTCAAAATGAACTAAAAGAAACTAATAATGTTACAGCTACGTTTTTTTTAAATGAGGAGAATGACAAAAGGTGTTTTCCATATAACGAGTGTGTACCATTACGGCGTTCTAAATTTGCTACACGAGAGATTTCATACGCAATGGCTACTGATCAACAGAACAGATGCGCGTTTTCTGGGTTTCTCTTTTTAGTTTTTCTTGAATATCTAAAAACTTATTCAGATTTCAGATTACAATTGATTTAACAAATTAAAAGGCACTCCCTACAAAATACATACTTTTTTTTTTTCTTCTAACTTTAATAGTTTCACGAATGACTCTCAAAATGGAGATGTCCAATAATTTATGACTTCACCTAGGACCGTAACGGGTGACGTTACCTATCTAGAAAAAAAACGTTTTAAATGCGCTCTCATTTTTTAAAACCGTATTTGTAAAATTATTAGTCTTTTAAATTAATTTTTTTGAAGTGTCCAATAATTTATTGACCATCCTTTATAATTACGTTGCAAACTTGTCTCTATCCTGCATTTTGACTTAATCAAATCCTATTTTTCATATTTCTGGGATGAGTTTTTAGTTTAGCTATATTAACCAGCCTGTTTTGAGAAGAAACACAAGGATATTTTGGATAGACTTCGTTATTTTAAACCGTGGTCACATGACGAAGAGCAATACGTAACTGAACGAAGTACATCA
>BGPR01038045.1:0-14879 GCA_013235015.1 Araneus ventricosus | reverse complement strand
TTCATGGGTAATCCTTCATCTACTAGTATTTCAAAATCAAGTGCAGTTGTGATGGCGGTTAATCCTCTCGACTACCAGATTTCTCACGGCGGGTAATCCTTCCTGATACAAGATTCTCAAAATCTGAGTACAGTGTATACGGCGTGGAGATTTAACTCCCTCCATACCGTTTCTACACGGGCTGTACTCTGACTGCCTAAGATTTCAACAAATCTGAGTGCAGTTGTAATATCGTATGAATCTCTCCTGTCTTACCAGATTTCATCGAAACCTGTATAGCGGCGTTGATTCCCCTGTCTCACAGATTTTCTCAAGAACCGCATATCAGTTGTACCTGTACGTAGTTCAAATCTCTGACTACGTGATTTCAAAATCTGCAAGTTCCAGTATGTTGGTTAACTTCCCTCCGACTCAGCTAAGATTTCTCGGCGGATATCCTCTAAATACTAGATTTCTAAAACTAGAGGTGAGTTTGTATACGTCGGTTAATCCCACTACACCTTCACAAGATTTCTATGACAACCTTTGACTATAAGATCTACTCCCGGCAGTACAGCTTGTATACGATGGCGTTATCCCTGACTATGAATTCTCACGGCGGGTATCCTCCGACTACTAAGATTTCAAAATCGAGTGCGTTTCTACGGTGCGTTAAATCCTCACTCGGTATTAGTTCTCACGGCGTATATCCTCCTCTGATACTAAAGATTTCAACAATCTGAGTGCAGTTGTATGATGCAGGTTCCTCTAATCTGCCAGATTTCCTCAAACCGTGCTTACCGGTTAACTCCTCCTCGCCTACCAAGATTTCTCCAAAACTTATACAATGTTGTTATTGAACTTTGACTACTAGGATCTCACAAGACCCGAATACGTAGTTGTATGTGTTAATCACTTGTCTACTAGACTTCAAAACCGGTACACAGTTGATATGCAGGTTTAATCCCGCGACTAGAGTAGCTCACAAACCTGAGTACAGTTGTATATTTATGCGGTTAATCTCTCTGTCTACTAAGATTCCTCAAAACCCGAGTACAGTTGTATACGGCGGTTAATCGGCTTGACGAAGCAATGCCTCATAAAATCGTTTTGCCGAGCCATTCTAGACGAAGGTCATCAAACAGCATTGATAGGAATAGAAGTCGCCTTGAATGGTAGACCCCTAGTCTATGAGCTGGAAAATAATAGCAATGGAATACTAAACGCCAGCTCATTTCTTGACAGGCAAGAAATTAACATTAGTACCTTCCGATCCGTAACAAAAGATCACGAATCTCGTAAGGAATTACAGGATTCAGCAGGACTTGCTAGACACCTTTTGGAGAAAATGGTCTAGGGAGTATTTTTGTTAAAACTGAGTACCGTCATCAGAAAGAAATGCATGAATTTTGCCATCTTAAAATTTTTAACTCTTTAAACGTTTCTGACAGGCGACTGATCGTAAAATCTATTTATTCCTTTGAACCATTAATGTTGAATTTATTGCAGAAACGAGAGATTCTTTTCCTTTTTTACTTTATCGTATACGAAGTCTACAAAGAGAAAGTATTGAAATCGTCAAAAAATTCGAACTCGAGATTTTGACGAATCTCCACGTTTTACACCTCCCTGAGTCCGAAAAACACAATTTTGGAATTGTGTCTGTGTCTGTCTGTGTGAATACGATAACTCGAAAACTATTAGAGCTACGGAGATGAAAGTTGGTATGTGATCTTTACACATAATTTGTAGATTTCTATCAAATTTTGGATAAAATCCGTCAACGGGCTGTCTGTCCGCGGTCATTTTGAGTTATAGTGTTCACACTATAACTCAAAAACTTGAAGAGCTAGATGGATAAGATTTGGTACACAGTTTTATCATCATGAATGTAGGTCCGCATCAAATTGTGGACCCAGTCCGTCGAAGGGTTGCTTGTGTCGGTCTGTATAATCGCATACTTGTTAAGCATTCGTTTCAAAACCGATCTCCATGCGCATGCGTACTTAGCAATCTCTTGTAAAAATTATATATCCTAAACTCTTCGGCTTAGATAAATAAAAATAGGTATGACAGTTGCTAACGTTATAGATCTGTGTCCAAATGTCGTTTCAATCGGTTGAAAAAAAGGCGTTAAAATTGTTTTTCTTTCTTTTTACTTTCTCGTATACGAAGTATACAAAGAGAAAGTATTGTAATCGTCAAAAGATTCGAACTCGAGATTTTGACGAATCTCCACGTTTTAGACCTCCCGGAGTCCGAAAAACACAATTTGGGAATTATGTCTGTCTGCCTATGAACACGATTACTCGAAAACTATTAGAGCTACCGGGATGAAATTTGGTATGTGGTCATTAAACATAATTTGTAGGTTTCTATCAAATTTTGGACAAAATTCGTCTACGGGAAGTCTACCTGTCTGTGTGTCCATGCGAACACTATAACTCAAAAACTTGAATAGCTAGATGGATAAAATTTGGTACACAGTTTCATCGTCATGAGTGTAGGTCCGTGTCAAATTGTGGACAAAATCCGTCAAAGGGTTGACTGTCTGTCGGTCTGTATAATTTACTTTTGAAAAGAATCTGCATCTCCACGCGCATGCTTACTGAAAGCAATCATCTGTGCACGCGAAAGCCGTGGAGCGAATTACGTCAGTTTGTCCTTGAGCCGGTAAGAGCGGAAAATCGGTACGCATCTCTGAATTTGATTTTTTACCTAGATATTTTTCAATCACTATAATGAAAAATCTTCCGATAGTCATTAGATTCTGTGTAACAGTAGGTTCGAATTTTTTTAGCCACGCGGGGGAAGGGGAAACGGCACGTTTTTGGAGAAGTATACGAGAACGTTTAGGGGAGAACACTCCCGCTGGTTTTAAAGTTAAAGCCTCGTCGTTTTTTTCACCGTTGTTATTCCTTATCATTTAACAAACTTTGACGTTCATCCGTATCGGAAGCAATTGCATCATTCATAAACATTTTGCGTTAAAATTCATTGATTGCAATTGCATCATTCATAAATACGCAAAATGTTTTTATGCATGATGCAATTGCAATCAATGAATTTTAACCCAAAATGTTTATGAATGATGCAATTGCTTCAATTAAAATTGATTTACCTGTCTCCGTCCGCGAGTTCAAACGGGTTGTTTCGGCACCATTATGTTTTGTTGAAGGGGGTCGAGCGTATGTATTTCTCATTGATACACCAAAATTTTATACAAGATAAAAGACATAGAATTTAACAGGTAAACATTAAGGAAACTGGATCGTAGAACACAGGAGAATCAAATTTACAGTTATTTCTACTTCCAGTTCTATACGGAGGTCTGTTTACTATTTGATCCGTGAAATGTCCCGTTTCATCGTTTCTCCTGTGAGATGAGAATGGCGGGCCTTTCATCTCCTGTCTCTACCCAAAGGGGGCCTTAATGACCACCCCAACTGCCTTCTCCCTCCATTCAGAACAGCAACCGCCCGAAATCCGCCCCGCTAGTATAGAAGTTGTATGGCCGCTTACGGCCGGCTTAGGAGTCGGAGGGTTAAGCATTAGCTGGACGTTCACGAGCGGGGTGCTCCAGTCCATTCGGAGGTCATCGTTCCCATTTTTAGCCCATCCATGTGGTTGGGTCATTCGTGGAACGACACACGCGGTCACTTCAAACCCCTACGTCTATAGTCCAGTCATAAAGTAGTTTTTTTAAAACAAATTCTGGCGGAGTCGTAATTTTTTTGCTCCTTTATGTTTTTTGGGGTGCTGATTACGAATCTGAGGTTCCCACCAAACATTTTTGTTGGAATTTTTGTTATAGCCAAAAAACATGAAAAAAAAAATGGCGACTTCCTCATTTGGCTTCTTTTCGTTTTCTCCCATCATTAAATAGTTTTTAAATCAAATAAGTCTCAATAGCACTCGAGACATTTTTTTATTCTAGGCTATTCTAATTTCAGCGTTGTGGTGAGTGGTAATTCTCCCCCGTCCCCCGTCAAAGCAGAACTGTAACACTGAAGACTCTACATCTACGAAGCTTGGCAATACAATAATCAAGGTCATTTACGTTTAGAAACTTGTTCTTTTTGGAAAAATAGCAGGAAGAGTGTCCGCTGAATTCGGACGTTGTATTGGGATTAGACGACATTGCACGGTCGTTATACCGGAAGTAAAATAACATAGAATGCATAGAGAAACACAGTTGGGGATTTTATCATTGGTCTTTATAATGTGTGGTCGTTATAACGAGCGTCGACTGTATTTTATGATCGACTTTCTATTGAGTGAAATAACTTCAATTCTTGCTTCACTATCTTGCTCAAGATAGAACTCGTGCTAGCTGAACACATCTACGAAGCTTGACAATACAATAATCAAGGTAATTTACGTTTAGAAACATGTTCTTTTTGGAAAAATACCGGGAAGAGTGTTCGGTGAATCCGGACGTTCTATTGGGATTAGACGACACTGGACGGTCGTTATACCGGAAATAAGATAACATAGTGCGTAGGGAAACACAGTTGGGGATTTTATCACTGGTCGTTATAATGGAATGGTCTTTATAATGTGTGGTCGTTATAATGAGCGACGACTGTAACTCCATAGACATCCAAACATCTGTCATTATTGGGATCGTGTTTCATTCCCTGGCTTTTGATTTGGCATTCAGCTGACGTTTCACACCAAGATTCCAGTTTCGAGCTGCGATTCCAGATTCGATTTCGCCTTCATTCATGAGTGCATTTCTCGCACGTGCTTTTCGAAACCCGACGACCTTGGCGAGGACCTCGGGGTTGCGAGACTGGATGGTCACATGACTCGCAATTGGAAGTTTCGATTCTGGACTGTGTCGCAAGTGGGCATTGTCTTGCCGCCGTTTCCGGTGCCGAAAAGATGCTCGGTGTCGCCGTCTGATGTGGGAGAAAACGTGCGACCATTTGGAATTTGAGAGTTCTGTCAGAGCGCGGATCGTAGACATTGTTGCTGGAAAAATAATCAGTTGCATTTTGCGAATCCAAGATTTGGGTCGGGGTGGGGGGTGGGGCTGAGGTATAAAAAGTTTTGGAACGTCGTGACGAATGTCAGATCTTGTGGCTTATGTAAACCAAAACACTTTAACTTTACAGACTTTACTCACCTGACAATAAGAATCATAAAGAACACTACAATACTTTCGATAATTTAACAAAAAACACAATGAAATAACTAGGAAAAACTTGATTTTGTCAATGTCAACACTGCAAATACGAGTGGAATGACTACAAAAGTGGGAAAGCTTTCTAGCCCGTCAAAAACCGGGAAGAAATGTTTCTACTTTCTCGTATACGAAGTATACAAAGAGAAAGTATTGTAATCGTCCAAAAATTCGAACTCGAGATGTTGACGAATCTCCACGTTTTAGACCTCCCTGAGTCCGAAAAACACAATTTTGGTATTATGTCTGTCTGTCTGTGAACACGATAACTCGACAAACTATTAGAGCTACAGGGATGGAATTTGGTTTGTGATCTTTAAACATAATTTGTAGGTTTCTATCCAATTTTGGACAAAATCCGTCCGTCTGTCCGCGGTCATGTGAACTCTATAACTGAAATCAACCTCCTAAATCAACAACTGCTGAATTCATCAAGCTACTAGATAAAATTATCAATGTCCTAGTAAATTCAACAAGATCTGATGCGGCGTTTAGCAAACACTATATTGATGCCGCAGCATTGGCGACTAATCTTGATATTACTAATATAATAGCCCAGATCTGTCTCTCGGTAACGCTCTGACGTCATCACCAATAACACTCGAGCCATAGCACAGCGAGACGTTAAACAGCATTATTTCATTGTTAGAGAACCGAAATTTCAATCATTTTGAATTTAAAAGAGTAATTTTCTATCTAATTTCAAATTTAATAGCTCTAAAAGAGTGAAATAAAATTTTCTATCGATTGATATAAAATTTATCTCGCTATGGTTAATAGTTCCCGAGAAATTTTAAATTATATTAATCCTATATTTCAAATTAATTTCCGTTTTTTAATAGAAAGTAGTAAATTACGTCAGTGGTATATCATGCGCGTGATATAGTTTGGACGCCACGATGCATCTAATTATTTATTGCAATCGTGATGATATAAATTATTAATATTTTTTGGCAACGTTAAAATTTACACAAAGACATCTGAAGTACAAGGAAAATTGTTAAACAACGAAAAATACTTCACACTGCTTGTTGTTTACCGAGAGGTTTTTTGAATAAAGAAATATGTAAATAAAAAAAAATATTTCCTGTCATAAGACATATGTTTGTTTTCAATCGATGTTAAACACATCTCTCGCATATGTATCTATTTAAACACGTCAGATTTGACTTTTGAGATCTCTCGAATGAAGAAGCAATTTGCAAGGCACAGAAAGTTTACTATAGTAAACTATAGCGATATATAGCTGTATTTGCGAAAGTGCTTGAGCATCAAAGAAAAAAATTTAATTCTTCATGAGGTGGATAAAGGCGTGAAGAAAAAGGATATTGCTTTAAAATTTGGTATTCCTCCAAACAGCTTATCAGCCATAAAAAAATCGTGATAAAATACAAAATTATGATTCATCGAATTCTTGTTCAAAACGTTTTAAAGCGTATGTCTATGAAGATGTGGATGAGGCAGTTTTGAAGTGGACAGTGTGAAAAATAAAAACAATACAGCAATGAATTGCGATGATGATGAAGATGGAAATGATCATGATGCAGAAATCGACAAACCTTCGTATGATAAAATGCTAAAATTCATTAATTTTAATATTATTTTTAAATTGAAAATACATTGTATTCCCGGACAATGTTCTGTTACATTCTTGTTTTCCTCGCAGATTTCTTTTTGATGGGTAAGATATACAAAACAAATAGATATTAATTTACAAAATAAAGGTGTGATTAATTACTTTTTTAATAATATTTAGCGTTTATAAATTTAAAATCTGTTGTGTGTAGTTTAAAGTTTTTTAATAGCTGAATCTCTATTTAACGAATTTTCCATATAACGAACTTTTTTACGGGATTTAGCGACTTTGTTAAATAGAGGTCCGATTGTATACAGATTTTGCAGGATTCATTGTTAAGTTCTCTTGGTGAATGACTGGCTCGAGATTTTCGCCGAGGGTCCTCTGGACGGTGGGATTTTTCTGTCAGCGAGCCGAGATTCCCCCCTTTTCTCTGGGCGTGCCGCGAAGCGATAAATATTTATGCCGTCCCTCTTCTTTCAGCCGTAGAAATGTCAGGGCCGCCAAAGGGCGAGCGTCTGTCGCGTGCCCCCTCCAGTCACGGAAGCCCCGGAAATGGGTCAGCGAGGGCTCGCGCACCAGGGCACCGCCTCTCGTGACATACCTGAAAATAGCCTCTCGCGCCTCGGTCACTCCGGAGGCGTTGTTTGGGTGCGCCACCCCCCTCCGCTGCACTCGTGGGATGCATAATCCACGATATTTTTAATAGCAAATATTTTTGCTATTGCTATTTTTAAGTATCTGTTATAAATGAGTGTGATTTCAATCACACTTTAAATTTTCATTCTTACTAAATGCATGTAAAGTGTTTTGTAAAAGAATTAAATAGAAAATTGTCATTTGTTTTCGTTACACTTTCTGCAAAGAGTTTGTGTTTTAATTCTATATATTGTCAGAAGATCGTGTATGTAGGGAAAACTACTTAAAAAAAATTTTCCTGATCAATTAAGTTAACTGCAAATATTCCCAACAAGCGCTGAAACCAACATCAACACAGTTCGCTATTCAGAATCCCCTTCCCAGTGAATCACAAATCTGATCATTTTCCTTTCCGATGGCAGTTAACTAAGCTTCCCTGCGAATATTTGTTTTCGAACGATTACAGCGACTTTCTATCGAGCTGTGATCATTCGAAAAAGCATATCACAACAAGAATGGTGACTGACAGGAAATACCAATGAAACTGCGATGGGGGAGAACCGTGACCGCAAAAAGAACAATCTTCTTTCTAAGCACCAAAATGGGTTTCCATGGCGCCGTCTGTTGATAGAAGATAGAACTAAAACTTAGCACAAGCCTATTAACAAGGGATGATTTTTTTTTTTTTTTTAATTTTGAAACTCTTTATGCACATTTCATTACCAATGCTTGAATTACACCTTTTTGACAGTAGTATTCATCACTGGTATTTGTGATTTTTTGATATTGCGTAGTATATCAAAATTCGTAAATATTGATCAAATATTCGTCACCCCTACTCAAGACGCGATTTTTAACCCGCTTGTATGCGAAGAGAGATCGCTCCAGTCGAATCCACTTATCCGTGTACGGTTGCAGATCCGGATCCTCGGATTCGTTCTTAGTTTGAAACGTAACTGGATTTATTGACCATAATTAATGTAATAATCTTTATTATTGAACTTGTACTTTAATATAATTATGAATCATAATTAATAACATTATAACTTTAATTAGATAATTATATTACTTCATGAATCCGAATCCTCGAATTTGTTCTTTTTTTTGCGAATTCCTTCCTCTTGATCGGAATCGGATCCGTCGTTCCTTTTGAGGTGCCGTCCGCGGATTCGTTCTGGAGTGAACGAAACATCACTAGAATCTACCATTGGCATAGAGAGCGGCGTGGAGTCTGAACAATTCTGCTTTTGTGTCGTTTCACTTTCTCTAGCACAAAGAGAAAGTATTGTAATCGTCAAAAAATTGGAACTCGATATTTTGATGAATCTCCACGTTTTAGACCTCCCCATGTCCGAAAAACACAATTTGGGAATTATGTCTGTGAACAATAACTCGAAAACTATTAGAGCTAGAGAGACGAAATTTGTATGTGATATTTACACTTAATTTCTAGGTTTCTTTTGGACGAAATCTGTCCATGGAAAGTCTGTCTGTCAGCGTTTATGTGAATACGATAACTCAAAAACTTGAATAGCTAGATGTATAAAATTTGGTTTAAATATTTAAATCTCCCTAAGTCCAAACCAGCGGCAGTGGCCTCCCCTAAACTGTCTTGTATACTTCTAAAAATTTGTCATTTACCCTCCGTGGATAAACAATTCGAACCTACTGTAACCCAGAATGCAATGAGTATCGGAAGGTTTTTCATTGTAGATTGTCTTTGTACTCTTCCCCGCCAACCAGAGGCGGCCCTAGGCCAGGGCAAACCGGGCAACTGCCCGTGGCGCCGAAGTCAAGGGTGGCGCTAAAATTGGAGCGAGATGTAAAAAAGAATGGTTTAATAGATGCGATCTGAGTATTTTGCTGACTCTGACAACAACTGGCGAGAGAAGTGTTTCTTCACTGAAACTTATCACAATGTATCTACGATTCACCATGCCCCAGGAAGTGACTAGTTAGCTTAGCAACCGTGTTAAATGAAGGGACTTTCAGCAGAACGTTGAAAGTGTGGAGATAATGAAAAGTTTTGCAGGTAAAAAGCCAAGAAAAGTGAATATTTGAGCAGAATTTATAATACTGAGTGATAATAAAGTCATATATCCTTAAAATATATTTGCTGAATACATTATTTTAGTTCCAAAAAGCTCTATATATCCTTCAATATATCTGAAATTTAAAAATTCTCATCATAATATTATTAAGCCATATTTGTAGGTAAAGCATGAATACTTCCAGGGTTCGTACGCGTCCTTACAAGTCCTTACTTTTACATTTAGTCCCTAAAAGTCCTTACAAATCCTTATTTTTACGCCCCATTTTTAAAAAGTCCTTGCAAGTCCTTACTTTTTGCCACCTCAGCTAGAGCAAAATACATGCATTATTTAGAAAGTCAAAGATCCAAAGAAAAGACTGAAACAAAACAACTGAAACGAAAAGCTCTAGGAGGAAATAGATTTTTTTTAAACGAAAGAAAATGTTCCAAACCAAATACAACAAATAAATGGGGAAGCAAATGATTTAGCTAATAAGGCTGAAAAGTCAAAGGACATAAATTTATTTATTCAATCGCATGGACTAAGAAAAACAATTATTGAAAAGAAATTAAAATAAATACCGTAGATGTAAAATTGAATGGAAAAAGTTTGGAATTAAAAGATATTTAATTTGATTACCAGTTTCATGGGTTTTTTTTTTCATCAATTTATTAACTCATATTTTTATGAATTTTTGTTGTGTTAAATTTGTAATGTAGCTTCTATGTTTTATATTATACTTTATCATCTAAAAATTTGAATTTTCAAAAATGAGACATTTTATTTAAAATGCGTGTGACAATTCGTTAAGTTTATTCAATTTAGAGGTCCTTATTTTTTGTTTTTTTTTAGTCCTTGATTTTCTTTTAAGGAAATGTGTATGAACCCTGACTTCTAAATTTATTTGACATTTAGAATACAGACATTATAGAATTAAAAACATACATTGGTTGGGAGATGGGGCGCCATATTGTTGCTTTGCCCTGTTGGTAAAGTTATCTGGGGCCGCCAACCCTATGGGCAAGTGGGTCATAAATAAATATCGGAGGGTGTCCCCTCTCACTGTAACATTGGAAGTGTGAGAATGTTTAAAACTGAGATACATAATGCCAGTAGTAGAATGTTCTGCCACCAAAATCTAGCACACATGAGAACTGGCGAAGAAAGAAAAAAAAAATTTCATTTTTTTTTAAAGAAGCTGACGTCCCTCAAGCGTAGGACCTTAACAATGGCCCTTGAAATACTTCCGCACAAAGGATGTATTATGCCGGGATTTTTTTTGTGCCTCGTTCCTTTTTCTCCCTATTCGCCACCACCCCTGATAAGAATGTTTCGTCTCTTTTCTTGCGAAAATGAAACGTCCTCATGTTCCCATTCCGATCTCTGCGCGACTCCCGTGGGTGATTCCTTCGAGTTTGTTTTTTCTGACTGGTCTGGGACTAGTGCTCTAAAGCGGGGTTTGCACGCGAACAGTAAAACCGACAGTAAGACGTCGCTGTCAAGTTCGGACAGAGACTTGCCATGGCCCGGTTGCATGTAGGCATTCTGTACTCGAGCAGAGCACAATTGTAACTTTGGAGGGCTCTTATTGGACAAACGAATCTGACGTCACTCTTCTGCACATCGTATCAACAGTGAGACGCGCCTATCTTATTTATAGTACTTAAAACTCTAAATATACTAATTTTTTCTCCGAGATATTGCTTGAATTTGCTTTCAAAAGGGGAATCTTTCTTCTTCCTGATTTAATGTCGTTAGATTTGCTTCATTCAGATCTGAAACATTAAAATTCGTATTTTAACAGTTAACTTAAACCATAATAAATATAAGTATTGAAATAATGCCTGATATAGGATTACAACTTACATCGTCTAAAAGATAATGATTTGAAATAATTATTCCTACTTACCAGCACACAAGCTTTGTTCTAGAAGATCGAAGATTCAATTTCGTGTCCGACTTTCTTCCATGTTCTTCTATCCATCGGAAACAGTTTTAAAGTTGCTTTGAACGATGGTTTCATCTGCAACGATTTTAACAACTTCGTTTCAAAAGAAGGGGGAAGATTGGAATTCTGAATAGCCATGGCGTATTACACAAAGAACATTTCGCTATCGCTAGTTGAAAGAATCAGTCAGGGCGTGGTCAGAGGTAAACAAACAAACAAGCAAAGCATAGCTACGTCAGATTCGCTTGCCCAATCAGAGCCCTCCAAAGTTACAATGGTGCTCTGCTCGAGTACAGTATGCCTATATGCGGCCCGGTTAAAACTTTATGATTCTGCGCATGCGTCATCTCTTATTGTCGGTTTTACTGTTCGCGTGTAAACCCAGCTTAATGGTATGTCGGGAAAGGAAAAAATGATGATGCTTTTCGCGCTGAAGTTAAATATTTATAGCTCCGCAACCAAATAACAGAGAGTTAGTTTAAGTTTCATTTGACAGAGAATGATGTACATTGAAGATTGCAAAAAGAATTTTAGGATTTGGAATTACGGTTTAGTCACAGTCGAGCTGCAAATTTCGTGAAAAATCGCGAAGAATTTTGATGACGTATCGGTTATGAGCGATTAACTGTATTTTAAGACTCTTGCTACATGCGATAAACTTGTGATTTATCTATTCTGTAACCATTATACTCTGTGTAAATATTGTATTAAAGAGATTGATAATTAAATTGCATATTAATACGAAACGCTTCTTTTATGGTTTTACCCCGACGTTTTCACGAAAAGTCTACGGCGCGGACCCGAACTGCGCCTTTCTTTTGTTTTTGTTTCTATTCAGGAATGGCGCTAGAGTTTGCCCGACGAGGGGGTACGATTTGTCCGACAAGTGGGCACGATCTCCCCGATAGGAGGACGAGTGTAATGAAATTGGTCTCAATTTTTCGCCAGATTATTATTTACGTACTACAGTTGAATACCCCGTACAAAAATTTCCCCCGACGGGATACAAAATTTTTCCTCGACAGGAGGGCCCGGTCCCCCCCTCTGGCGCCACCCCTGTTTCTATTATTGTCTTTGTCCTGTGATAGGTTTTTTCATTTTGTTAGTTGATTTTTGTATAAACATATTGACATTTTGTCACGAGAGGAAGCGGTACCCTTGGCATGGTATTATTTTTTAGACCCCCTAATTATTTTCTTTAAAAAATGGCATAAACGAAGTAATGTTTTGACTCCATGACTCGGAGCATCCGTACCTCCCTTGCCCCCCTGGTGTCTACACCACTGCGCTCCGAGGTGCATACTCCCTCCCCCAGAAAGCTACAGTCGACGTTCCTTATAACGACCCCCTGCGTCCCACTACAAAAGGTCTTTATAACGAGTGGTCGCTATAGTGGGATAATTAAAAAATATACACATGCATGCTCACCAGTTCCGTAAAAATAGGCTATTTTTAAAGAGATTCCAACTCATTACTCAAATTATTTTTTATCATTGGTATTAAAAATAAAATCTTATCAATTAAAAATATATTCCTAAAATAGATTTTAAAGTAGAATTTTGGAAAAACATCGGGATTAATGTCCTCTGAATTCGGACGTTGTATTAGGATTAGACGACACTCGACGGTCGTTATACCGGAAGTAAAATAACAGTGCATAGGGAAACACAGTTGGGGATTTTATCTTTATAATGTGTGGTCGTTATAACGAGCGTCGACTGTATTTTATGATCGACTTTCTATTGAGTCAAATAACTTCGATTCTTGCTTCACTATCTCGCTCAAGAAGGAACTCTTGCTAGTTGAACACATCTACGAAGCTTGGCAATACAATAATCAATGACATTTCAAGTTAGACGTTTAGAAACATGTTCTTTTTGGGAAAATACCGGGAAGAGTGTCTGTTGAATCCGGGCGCTGTATTGGGATTAGACGACACTGGGCGGTCGTTATACCGGAAGCAAAATAGCATAGGGTCCATGGGGAAACACAGTTGGGGGACTTTATCACTGGTCGTTATAGTGGAATGGTCTTTATAATGTGTGGTCGTTATAACGAGCGTCGACTGTATTTTCATGGCAAATTTGGTAGCTCGCAAGCTCAACGGTTTTCCCTGTAGAGCGCCAACAGACGCGCCATTCGCGTTTATTATTAGTACCTTTATTCTTTGGCTTTATCTAAAATCACTTTGTTGCGGCAAATGTACTTCACTTTAATCTTTGCTCGTTTTTCTCGCTGATCCGGTAAGATAACCCATTCTGATTCGTCTAAAAGTGCAGAGGTCGCTAAAGATGTTCATGGATCCCACGTAATTTTTGTATCGAATTATATTCCCTATGGACACGAATAATTTTAGCTGATAAATTTAAAAATGCCATAGCTCGATGCGCGTATAATGTTCGGCGGTGGGGAATCCGTTGGGGGGGGGCTATCGGGTGTTAACTCTGGTGTTTCTCGCTTAACTTGCTATTTAAAACATTGTAACTGATTTTTCTTACATTTCAATCTTTAAAAAAATAATAAAAACGTCACGAGCTTTCTGCACAGGCAGAAAATTTTGTTGCTGTTTTTGTAGTAATTCAGTCACTTCTACTTGTATTGACGCGGTAGAATTTGAGCTAGTTATTTCCATTTACTTAATTTAAAATTCACAAGAATATTGTATTTTTCTTTAATATCATTTTTACGTTGTGAGTAAAGGAGTTTCTGGTTCAGTTTAGCCTTGAGAGGTTTCATATCGTCACGACAAAAATTTTGTATGATCTCAGTCCCCGAATCTATGGGGAATCCTAGATTCGCCACCTCTGCCTGGACAGTTGACTAGCGCCCGTGAATAGCTAATTTTTTAATCGAATTTTAAAATTTTGTGGCTATACCCCACCGCTGCCACTGGTTTGGAATGGTTTGGAATTTCTTGATCTCCTGTTTCAAATAAGCAACTTGAATGAAACCTAGAAGTTGGTGGGTGTGATCGAATTCCACCTTCCTCATGAGAACCTCTCTCAGTTTTTTTTTTTTTCACCGCTTTATTTTATTACTAACGTCCTCCAGTTTCGTCCGCTAATGCGTATCCATAGGGTAGAGAAGAAAAAAAAATTAAAATTTAAGTCTGTGATTTTTTTCATTTCGTTCACAGCTCATCCAATCTGAACAGCATCTTGTATCTAGTTCGTTTTCTGAAATGTAACTTATGTGGGTTCATTTAACGAAAATAGCTTTTCTGGAACTATCGCGCAATAAGAGCTCTACTGCTGTACCAATTAGTGATTTTGATATTATTTATGATGGAAAGTCGGTCAAGTTTTATGAAACCCCATAACCAATTGATGGGATGAAATTAGGCCGTTGTTACCTGTGTGTTTTGTCCCCTGAAATCTCATAACAGTTATGTAGCTGGTCCACGCGTTGATTAATTTCATTTAGTACTGAAATTTCGGACTAACAACTTCCATCCCATAATAGTGTTTTCCGGCTGTGACATTTTCATCAGCATGTAACTTCGAACGAAGTAACAGA
>BGPR01038044.1:0-14880 GCA_013235015.1 Araneus ventricosus | reverse complement strand
CTCGGACTCTTTTCGAGCGGGTATTCACTGAGATGTTTGTTTTTCTGTACTTCATTACTGGGTAATGCAGTGAAAGCACGATGGTATCGCAGTGCAACGAGCGCAACGCAGTTTGCACAGTATATCAATATGTTAGCAGATAGAAATGAATTATTTTATTTATTCTGGATGTAATAATAAAAATCACTCTTACATTTCTTTCCATTAATTTCGAAAGGTCCGAAGATTCATCCTCAGTTAAAAGTCGATGACCAACACAACTGAAGCATCAGTTTTGGCAATTATAGTCATTTAAATATACAGTAAAACCTGTATACAGCGATTTTGTAGGGAACTAAAAAATATATTATTATTAGCCGCCTTATGCGACCAGTTTCTTCGCAGGGAATATAGTTTCAAATGAATCCCTTATGCATAATTTGATATTCATGGTTCCCTTTACAATGTAATTTTAAACTTCAAATTGCGATAGACATTTTACTCGTGCTTTTTAGTAGCTTTGAACATGTTCGGTTTTTTGTCAACATGAACCTCCCTGAAGGAGTCAAGAAACCTACCTTGTAGTAATTGTAAGCTTCCGGCGTCAATTTCACTTTCTTATGCATCATGCAAAATTTATATTTGATTTTAACATAAAAATAACGCTGCACATATGCTAATAAAAGGAATTAAAATATAGCAACCATAATCATTCAGCTTAATGGATTCATTTCCTGATTATTTAATATGTTAATTAATTTTTTTTAAAAATTTCAAGAAAAACAGGTGAAATATGAAAAGGAAAGAAAATTCATTACAATATTACTCCCTTTGCTTTCAACAATGCAAGATATAACTTCACAAATAAATATTTGTTTAAATAATTTAAGCGGTTTGAATCTCATTGCAACAATGAAAAGTATTGTTGTAAATTATTCATCAAAACATTTTAAGTTTCATTAAATTGCAACTTAGCAACTTAATTCATATCATTGAGAAGGTGATATTTTTTAACTTTCAGTTAATAATAATTTTAATGATAATTTTTGATCTGTAATATTTTATGAAGTTTATAAGGTAAACGCTAAAATTTTGCTTAATTTTTAATTAATTTAAATTTAAAAGAACGAGCTCCGAGGTGCAAATTCTACCCTCTATAGTATGTGTGTGCCAAATTTCGAAGCTCTAGGAAATGTGCTCTGCCCTCTACAGCGCCAACACACACACAGAGGACACACACACAGACACGCGTTCTCCTTTATTATTAGTAGAGATAGATAGGTTATCGTTATTGACAGTTTAAGGATTTGCGCATTCAAATTTTATTTGCGCTTGTATTAATATGACACACATCCTCTTTTATTATTTTTAGAGATGGGCAGGATATGGTTATAGACTGTTTGAATATTTTCGCATTTAAATTTTATTTGCGTTTGTATGTATTGATACACTCCCACATCTTATTGCGCTCATTGATTCATCTTACAAATAATCTCTGATAATAAACTGTATTTTATAAATATGCAAAATATACAATTTTATATAGTGGTATAAAATTTTGTCTTTCATACACTTTTAAGAGCTTCGAAAGGAAAATTTTAGCTGAAAATTTTGTCAGCATCGTCATTTACAGCCTCTTTAAATAGTTTTCGTTTACTATCCAATTTTTTTTCAACAGCACCTTCAAAATCTTTTTTTAAATTTTTTTCACAAAAAAAACTATCATAGACTGAAAAATAACATATTTTTTAGCAGCTTCAACTTCTTTTATTTCTTGATCGTTTTCCAAAACTAGTTGTAGCTTCAAATGCCAATGTTTTACGCCGTAACATCCTAGATTCAAGGTGAACACATCAAAAGAGAATTTCAAGGAACAAGTGGTATGTGAACTGGTTAGTGTCCACCAGGAATTAAAGGCTGCAAATAGGTGTGTACATTCCAATCGCTAGTCTCCCCTTCGGATCCCTTCTAAAACAGGCTCCGGTTTCTGTCTCCCTCCCTCCGATTCCCCACTTATCTGATATTTTTGACTATAGGGTGTTGTTTTCCAAGAAAAAATATTTCGATATTGTACTGTACCTGCTTTCTAAAGAGGTTAAATTATCGGTATTCAAGTGCGTCTAAAAAGGAATTATCGCTGTAGGCAGGTTCAAAATACATTGAGTAAATAGAAATTGCGCCGGTACCAAACAAAATATCTTTATAGGTAGGTTTAACTTTATAGATAGTATTGATGTACACAGGTTTCACTGAACTCATTATCAGAAGTAACTCATTATTAATACTCTCAGAAGTAACGCAAAATACAGACAGTGGTGCAATAGTGCAGATGACCATAACACCACTTATAGTTATTTTACTGCAATGAGCACATGGATAGGAAATAATTGGCTCTGACATTACTCTCTTTAAACTCGAGCATAAGAAGAAGAACCTGATTAACAGGAATACCTAATTGGTGGCAAGGTTAGGTTAGGTTAGGTTGTATTAACGTCCCGTTTTGAAGCAACACGAGGGCTATTTAGGGACGGACCTCGTAATTTTGAACCACGGTCAGATGACGAGGACGACACCTGAGCTGGCACCCCCCTCTCCAAACTTCCGCGCCACACCAGCGGGAGGACGTTTGGCCACTACGTACGATTTAGCGTGCAACAGGCCCCATACACGGCGGATCTTCAGTGGAATCGGGTTTCGAACCTGCGACCCTCCGGTCCCTAGGTCGAGACCTTACCACTAGGCCACCGCGGCCTCTAATTGGTGGCAAATAAAACCACCAGATACGGTAATATTTGTGCAAGAACATGTCTTGGAACTGTGATTTAAATATTAATCATCTCTTCTGCTATATTTCTGTAAAATTGTGATGGTGTGGTTGATGTTTTATGTGTTAATGGCAATTTTTTGTATCTTGGAAAGGATCTTTTAAATTCTTTCAATCTGGGATTTTCAGGTTACCAGAGATCGAATTTTGTACACTTGTCGGGCTACTGAAAGAAAAAATCCCACTTTTCATTCCTTGCTAGGGATGACCCTTGATGAAGCCTCCATGCCGGGATTTTCCTTTTAATTTGATTCAGTAACTTTTATTTTGTGTAGTTACTTTATTTATACTTGTCATTTTCATTTTGGATGCAGTTGCATTTTGAACGCGCAAAATGTCGTTTTCATTCATCTAAAAAGGCATATAATATTTCAGATGTTTAGATTCAACTTAATTTTTCTGTACAATTAAAAAGCTAATCAATGATTGAATTTTAGTTTTAAGACTAAAAATGCGATAATTCGACGCACGAGTATTCTCAGGCTTTTAAATTAAGCGGTTAATTTAACGCCTAAGCATCAAATTATAGAATTTTAATTTAATAATATTTCCAAGCTGTTCTCAGCTTAGATGCACATGTTGCATGTGGAAAATGTGTGATGCAAGAATTGTTTTAAACAGCGTAGAGGGCAGACTGTTTCACCTATAGCTATGAAAATTCGCACGGAGTAGCTTCTTGGGTAGTAAGTGAACACTAATAAAGAGTTTAAAAATTTTTAATTAGAATTTTATTTTAAAATTAATCTAAATTTTATCGCTTTCCCTCAATAACTTTGGAGTTCATTATTGCACAAATACCGTTTTCAAACCACATTAATTTACAAAATATTAGCTTTTTCGTGATACTAATGGCTTCCGTACAATTATGTCCGTGCAGTTCATTTCTCTACCTTTTATATTTATGAATATAAGAAAATTAAATGCACCACTATATAACATTCATAGCAAAAAAATAATGCTCTATGATAATCTAACCTTCAGTAACGATGTGGGAATTAAGTCGATAGTAATTCAGTTAAAATATGCAGAATAAGTTCTCAAAAATGACTTCAGACGTGTAAGAAACCAAACTATTTTATTGATCATCGCATCTATTACAAAAATCAAATTTAAATCTATTGCAGAAAATATAAGGATGTGTGTACGAAGAGAACTGGAGAAAGAACTGGACTCCGGCACACAGCAGGCAGAAGTCCACGGCAGGCAGAAGTCCACAACAGAGAGAAGTTCAAAACAGTCAAAAGTCACACAGCAGACAGAAGTCCACAGCAGGTACAAGTCACACAGCAAGCAGAAATCCACAACAGGCAGAAGTTCAAAACAGGCAAAAGGCACACTGCAGGTGATGTCCATAACAGGGAAAAGTCACACGGAGCTGGCAGAAAACTACTCAATTTTAGGAAGCATTTAGTGTCCAGATCAGTGCTTCAGAATCCCCCGTTTGTGATGCTCAGCCCATCACAGCAGAAAGGAGAAACATATGTAATTTAAAGTGCGTCATCAACTGCAAGAGACAAGCAGCCGTTTATGTCAATACGTAGAAATTCTTGTCGTGGTATTGTCAGAAAAGTTTTTTCTACTTTCAGCTGGAAGCAAAATTGAAGTTTATCTGCAGTGTGCACATATCAGTGCTTCATATCCCTTCATTTGTGGTTCTCAGCCCACCACAACGGAAGGGAGAAACATATGAAATTTTAAGTCTGTCACATCAGCAGCAAGAAGATTCATTATAACTTTCCCATCCCCACCCACCCAATAATTAAAACTGAAGACTGTCTGACAATACATCTTGAAAAAATTCTCGCTACTTCCTAGGTGCTTCTGCAACAATAAAAATAATTCATAGTAACATTCAATAAAAATTCATTGCACAATATTCAAAATTCATTCCACAATATTCAAAATTCATTGCACAATATTCAAAATTCATTGCACAATATTCAAAATTCATTGCACAATATTCAAAATTCAATGCACAAAATTCAACAAACATTTTCATAGTTGATAAAAAGTTCACAGTTCATATAAAAGATCATAGATCATAAAAATGTTCATAGTTCATAAAACGTTCGTAATTCCTAAAAGTTCATGGTTCATGAAAAGTTCATAGTTAAGGAAAAAGTTCACAGTTCAGAAAAAAGTTCATTAACAAAAATATTCTTTCAGCAAAAATGTTCATTCAACAAATGTAAGTGTTAATTATTTTTTTCTTTCTTTTTGAAGCGCTTCGTTATTTTCCGCAATTTTCTTTGGAAAAAAGGCAATTGCTTTTCCTCACTCTTCTTCTCGTGTTTTTCCTTAATATATTGAAGATACAATTGGCCCACTTTGTCATCTTTCATGGGCTTTTCATCGTCAATAAACAAATTGGGATCCGTCGGCACAAGGAATTTAATTTTTTTCACTGTAGTCTTTATTCCAAGGCGGGCAGCGATTTCAGCTTCAGAAGCAAGAGGTTCAGGCAAAAGAAAAGAGAAGTGCTGAGCGACAGAGACAGAAGCAGGCTCCATGATTGAGCCTCCACTTTCAGTAGATTCGTCTTGAATCGTATCAGGATCAGTAGATTCGTCTTGAATCGTATCAGATTCAGTAGATTCGTCTTGAATCATATTAGTTTCAATCGAGAATGTGTCATCACCTTCTCCAAATTTAGAGACCTCTTTTTCACTTTCTTCAGATTTGATTTCAGAATCTACGAAGTTTTCTGTCTGAACAGTTTGATCTCTCATGCGATATGCTATGGTTTGAGCCTCTTTATCCATTTTGTAATTTTTTGCCAGAACTTCATCAGCTAGTGAAAGCAAACCCAAAAGAGAATACCAAGAAAAGATACCAACATGAGATACCAAAGTCATCCAAAATAGGGCTTCATGAAAGACAAACACCTTGATCCACATCCATAACAAAGGGAATACCGAAGTCCCTCCTCGGAAAATTGACGTCCTTTCCATAATCTGAACGTTTTTCCTCTCAATCGGCTAATATATAGCAAAAATCAAATTCGTTTCGCAAGTTAGCTTGATACAAAGATTCAAACTCCAAACACAGTTTAAGAGGCTTATATCCAAAGCTTTATTTATTTGCTGTAATGATGCTCTCAAAACTGAATGTTGAAAGAATAAATTTTTAATTGTTGTAAGTAGTATGTGTTTAAAATATTGATCTGTTATATGCTGTATTTACGCTCTCAAAACTGAATGTTGAAACAATAAATTTGTTATTGTTGTAGGTAATATGTGTTTAAAATATTGTTCAATGCTTCATAACGATGCATTGTTCAAAGTTTAGTATTATTGTTGCCAGTGTCAGACATCAACAATTAAGGAGAAACATAGCCTTCTCAACGTTTTTTTTTTATTTTAAGTATTATTGTAAAACTGTTCGTGGTTTCTGATTCCCCCCCTTTTTCCATCAAGGGAATTTCCGGGAGCATATCAGTCATTCCCGGGAATGATCAAAATTTGAAAAAAATGTAAATTTTATTTATTTTTGATTGATATAGATGATAATAACACAAAATAATGATAATCGTGAATTCCAAAATTTATATTCCTCTATAAACTCAGCAACAAAATACAAAACATAAGTTAATTATTAATCTTTAAAGTATGATTTAAGAAAGCATAAGCAATCAATGTTTTTTTCACTCAGCCTAGTTCTTAGCTTTGTTATGAACAAGCCGGCAGCTTAAAATGTTCTGTCAACTTTAGCTGATGATGGAGAAATTTTTTTCAAAGCCTCACCCAGTTTTATATCACTTGATGATCCATTTTCTGTTGAGTCAAAAAGCTGCAATTCTTGCTTCACAATCTTGCTTAAGCTAGATCTATTGCTAGTAGAACAAGGAAGGACCTTTTTCTTTGAGTGGATCGCTTTTTCTAACTTTTCGTACGTTGTTCAAGATTTTTCTTCCAAAGTTTCCGTGCTCTCTTTTTCTGAGTGCGAAGAGTTGGACAGTGATTCGTCTTCCTCACAAAAAAGCCTTGTCATAATTATTTTAGATTGTTAAATCAAAGAATTTTTATTTGATAAACGTGAAAGATCAACAGTAACTACAGCATCATCATACTTTCTCCTAAAATTTAGATATTGTATTAATCCAGCTAAACTACCATTGCATTTCACTCTAATTCTTTAGACCAGAGAACATTTCATATTCTTAGAAAATTCTGTGTTTTGTTGGTTCAACTCTCCAAAAATGAAAGTAAATACTCCTTCAGCATTCAGCAATTTTGCGTTTCGATTGCTTAGTTTTTCTAGGGAAATTTTAAGTAGCTTCAAGCCTGATGCAATTTCAGTCAAAGTTTCAAATTCTGCATTGTCCAAAATTTGTTGTTCTTTGGTAACTTTTAATGTTTTTCAAGTTGCTCATTTTATCGCGAAACATTTTTATAGCACTACCAACAAACTATTCCGGCATGCTTTTGGTATCAAAACAAATCATTTTTTCACAGAGCGTTTTTTCCCGGGAAACAAGCATAGTTCCCGGGAATACAAAAAGTACGAAAATCTTACGATATCCCGGGAAAGAAACCCTAGAACCTTTACCATCTAAAAAAGTTGGTAACGGAAATTTGAACCTTTACCATCTATTGAAACGTAACTTTTACGAAAATCAGACATTATACGATTTATAAAGGCATATTGAAGAGAACTAATCTTCTGGTTAATAAATAAATTTGCATGTTCTCTGTTTTAATTGGCTACACGCTGTGCTGTAACTTTAAAGAGTATGCGGTACTTGAAAGATATATTTATTTGTAAGTTGGATTCGTGTATTGATGGTAGTTAGATAAAAGATAACTTTTATCTTTCTTTCATCTCAATTTAATCGATTCTTTTTTTCTAGAAAATCTGTAAAATAACAACTAAAACTACAGTTTTCTGGATTAATTATTCAAACAAATTGTGCGCTGTTTTTCCCCTGTATTCTAATATACAGATTTGAACTGATATAAATTGTTGGATGAAGATGCCATTTTTTTCCATTCAATTATGTAAGTGAACATGAAGTCAAGATACGTCTGTTTTCTGTATACATATAAAAAGTTGTTTACTGTACACTGGGTCTAATCCCACTGTTTTCAGGCAGAATGATGTTGTTTTTCTTTAGTTTCTTTTTAATATTGCCATATTCGAATCCCCGCACCAGCCAACAGATATCTATCGCTCCAAATCTCTCGTTTTTGTAACAGAATGCAATCAAACTGAATGCATTTTTCATTATTACGCTGTTTATTTCAATTAGCGGAAAATTTTAGAAACAACATTCTTATAATGAAGGAATCGTAATATATTGTTTACAAAAAAGGATCACCTCTAATATGCAGCATTTGAAGCTATATTAATGTAAACACTAAAAAAACAGATAAACCTCCTGGAAGTTTCTTCTAAAGTTCACCAATCCAAAATTTAATATATTCCATTTACCGAAATCTACTTGAAAAGAATTTCCCTGAATGACAAAAAATTATCTCTGCCGCACAGCGTAAATTACAAAAAGTTATTAAATTGAAAAAAATTTAAGGATTTACTCATTTCCATTTTAATCTATTATATTTAAATCAATACAATGTTTGCTGGTTGCAGATGAAAGTGTTTGGGAAAAAATCATCTTTTTATTCGTAAACTAACGAAAGGCAGACTTACATCACAGGCGTGAATTTGATATGTATTTAGTTATACAAATAATCTAAACAGTGTGTTTCAAGAAAATGTGTCCAATCTTTAATGATAGGTCAGGAATACTATAAGCATCCAAAATCACATAGGAACACGAGTGCACAAACGCCATCTGGATGCAGCAGGTGGTATTTAAAGTTATAATTTAAAATAAAAACTAGCGCATTTTTTTAATATCTCCCAAAAGGCTTAATGAATTTTCCTGGAACTTGGACCATATAAAGAATAGGCTTCAATTCACAATTTACATTGAAGATTCGGTCACGAGGGGACCGATCAGAGATTGATGAAGTCGAAAAGGGATTTTGGATCACCCCTCTTCAGAAAAAAATGATAATGGTTTGCAACTTTTAGCAATTCTTTTGCGTGATGTGCGCAATATTTTGATATATGTACATTAATTCTCAAATTTCCATGGAGTGTTCTATATATCCCGCTAAACATACTATCCTGTCATCAGGATCTGTTACATTCTGTCGCATTTACAAGTAGTAATTATTTCTGAAAATGTAGGCTAAATTAGAAATTTCATATTCATCATCTTTCTTCATTTCATTTAACTATATCCTTTAATATCTTTTACAGTTTGTTGAAAAATATGAAATAATTCAGAATATTTGTACTTGTAGAATTAATTAATAGCATACTTCCCACATTTACAAGAAATACTAATTCAAACTATAAAAGCTAATTAAATATGTCGGGACCTTTATATCTAATCAATATAAACTTAAACCCTTTTTTGCTCTTCTAATAGGTAAATACTTTCACAAATTTATGCTAATAAAAAAATTAAAACTCAAAATTTGTTTTCCGTTTCATTTTCCTGTATTCTTTCTACATTTCTAAAGAGTCACACAGCTGCGCTTAAACAATAAAATGACAATACAAAATGATTTTCTGATCGATTAACAAGAAAAAATATTGCTGTTTAACTTAATATGAATGTGAGAATGAGCGAAAACTATTTATTAGTATCATTAAAAATTACTTAAAAATAAAACTCATTCCTCTTGTTTTGTTTCCAGCGATCGGATTAAAAATATTGACCTTGATGCTTGTTTAACGGGTTAAAAATGTTTAACCCTTTGAAATCAAAGCAGCTACACATAACCTATCCTGGTTCATATTGTCTGCGCCAGAAAATAGTATTATTTTTTTTTAATGTTAAAAAGTAGACTTCAAGTTCTGATGTAGTATGCAGTAACGGGAATCCCCAGATCAAGAAAAAAAAAAGATTGATTTATTCTATTACATCTATCTAAAGGTGCAATGTGATTATTTAAAAATGGAAATACACTTATCAATATACTTTCAGAAATTCTGTTCCTTGAAGAAAACCGTGCTTTATTCGGAAAAAACGCTTCTTAAACTATGAATCATTATCCTAAATAAGATGGTTCAGAATATTGGTGTCGCGAAAATTTTGAAAAAATTCGTATCACAAAAAACTTCTCATCAGCATTTATAACTAAAAATTACCGAAAGAATTTTTTGGATTGCAAGAAATTCCATTCAAATTTAAATAATATAAAAAAACTTTTCAATTACATTTCTATTTATAATTAATTAATTTTCATTTCCTCATTTATTTTAAAAGTTTTGCCTCGCGAAAAAAATTTCAGCGGTGAAAAAATATTTGAAACTCCGTTTCCAGCTTATCTGGTGCTGTTAATCGCACAGTTCCCCTTCAGCTTAACAACGTGATAGGAGAAAGAAAGGGAAAGCTTGCGCTCTTTAACTACGCATGCTCGCAGGCGGAATTCGGAGATGCAACACTAGACAGTTCTAGTTACTTGTAGTTACTTTTTCCTCTCCGCATAATGCTCGGGTAGTGAAAACATAAGATAGGGAGATTAGTTTTCTGCTTCAGTTTTTACTCCTGGATTATTTAAAGAACGAAATCGTTTAATGCAAAATTTGGTTAGATTGTTGATAGATTTAAGCATTAAATGAGAACTAATATAAAATTATTAAATTTACACGATAGAAAAAGTTGGGGGTGCTGCAGTACCGCAGTCCCTACACACGAGCTGCCACTGGTCGGTATGTGCTTAAAAATTTAATAAATACAATACAAAGAAACGTGGAAACTTCGTTCTCTCGGTCAAATCTATCAAGCAGAGCTAAGACTCCTGAGATTAAAAGAAGTTGCATCGAAATGGCAAAGAAAGTTCAATTCATAATGGGTATGCAATGCACGACTACTACATCAGAAAACATTTTGATATCCGTAAATTTTTACCTAGTGCTAGGACAATTACTTCGAAGTATAACATAATAACAACTCGTATCCTCTTCAATACAGAAGTCTCAGTTCTACATATAAAATGAATTTTCTGTCAGATCTGAACACCACTTCAAATACAAATGATACAAGTTCGTTCGCATCGACTTCGAATACTCATTCGAATTGATCGGAAGAGAAACTTTTTGCTTGTCTCTTTTCCAAATTATTATTCCTGAAAGATTCCAGAACTAAGGAAAATTTGTAAAACAACAGGAGGGAGGGGTGCAGGGGGGTTGTCTCTCTTCTTTTCGAAGTTAGGTGCCATTTGCATTTCAAACATCTTTGTTCTTAGTTCGCACGTGATAGGAAGTTAGAGTTCTTTTCTTCCGAGGAGATAAATGATCGATTTTCTTCCTTTCTTTCAGAGTAAATAACCTTTCCGCAGACTCCTTTCGAGCGGATATTCAATGAGATGTTTGTTTTTCTGTACTTCACTACAGGGTAATGCAGTGAAAGCACGATGACATCGCACTGCAAAGAGCGCAATGCAGTTTGCACAGTATATCAATATGTTATCAGATAAAAATGAATTATTTTATTTATTCTGGATGTAATAATGAAGATCACTCTTGCATTTCTTTCCAATAATTTCGAAACATCCGGCGCTACATCCTCAGTTAAATGTCTATAACCAACACAACTGAAGCACCAATTTTGACAATTATAGTCAATTAAATAAACAGTAAAACCTGTGTATAGCGATTTTGTAGGGAACTAGAAAAAATCTTTATTATTAGCCACCCTATGCGACCAGTTTTTTCGCAGGGAATATAGTTTCAATTGAATCTCTTATGTAGAATTTGATATTCATGGTTCCTTTTACAATGTAATTTTAAACTTCAAATTGCGATAGACATTTCACTCGTGCTTTTTAGTAGCTTTGCACATGTTCGGTTTATTGTCAACATGAATCTCCCTGAAGGAGTCCAGAAACCTACCTTGTAATAATTGTAAGCTGCAGGCGTCAATTTCACTTTCTTATGCATCATGCAAAATTTATATTTGATTTCATCATAAAATTGACCCTTCACATATGCTAATAAAAAGAATTGTAACATGGCAACCACAATGATTCAATTTAATCAACGCATTTCCTGATATATTTAATATCTGTGACAACTTTGTTTTCAGATTTCCATAAAAACTGGAAATCAGAAAACAACGGTAAAATAAAGTAAAGGAAAGAAAATTCATTGTGATATTATTCCCTTTGTTTTCAACAATGCAAGAGAATTACGCCAATAAATATTTGTTTAAACAATGAAAACGGTTTGAATCTCATTGCAACAATGAAAAGTGCTGTTGTAAATTATTCCAAAAAATATTTAAAGTTTCATTAAAATTAGAGAAAACCTGGCATATCCACTTAATTCATGCCATTGAGGAGGTGATTTTTTTGTCGTTTCAAATCATGTAGAAATAATTTTTGTGCTGTAATATATTAGGAATTTTTTAAGGAAAAACGCTAAAATGTTGCTTAATTTTTAATTAATTTAAATTATAATTGAAATTTCAAAAACACGGGCTCGAGGCGCAAATTCCCACACTCAAAAGAATGTGTGAGCCAGATTTCGTAGCTCTAGGTAAAGTGGTCTGCCTTCTACAACGCAAACACACACACAGAGGACACATACACATACACACATTCTCTTTTATTATTAGTTGAGACAGACAGGTTAACGTTATACACAGTTTGAGGATTTGCGAATCGAATTTTTATTTGCGTTTGCATTTATTAATATATCTGCATATTTTATTGCGCTTATTTATTCATCTGACAAATAAACGCTATTAAAAATTTTTATTATAAACATACAAAATATACAGTTTTAGATTCAGGTATAAAATTTTATATTTCATACTTTTGAAAGAACTTCAAAATGAAAATTTCAGTTGAAAATTTTGTTAGCAGCGTCATTTACGGCACATTTAATTTATTTTCGTTTCCTATCCACTTTACGTTTTTCATCACCATCTTCGATATCTTTTATTATTTTTGTTTTAAAAAAAGCTATCATCGACTAAAGAATTACATATGTTTTAGAAGCATCAACTTGCTATAGTTCTTGATCGATTTCCGAAACTATTTGTAACTTTTCTTCAAATATCAATATTTAACGCCGTGCCATCCTAGATTCAAAGCGAAAAAAACCTCAAAAGAGAATTTCAAGGAACAAGTGGTCAGTGAACAAGCTAGTTTCCACAAGGAATCAGACGTAACAAACATATGTGTGCATTCCAATCTCTAGTCCACCTCCGGATATCCTGCTAAAAGAGGTTCCGGTTTCTGGACCTCTCCCTCCGATTCCCCTATTATCTGACGTTCTTGACTATAGGGTGTCGATTTCCAAGGAAAAAAAATATTTCGAAATTGTACTGTACCTGTTTTCTAAATAGGAAAAATTATAGTTATAGGCAAGTGCGTCTAAAATGAAGGTTCAGAATACATTGAGTAAATAGGAATTCCGCCAGGACCAAAGAAAATATCGTTATAGGTAGGCTTAAATTTATAGAGAATATTGATGTATACAGGTTTCACTGAACTCATTATTAAAAGTAACTCATTATTAGTTCTCTCAGAAGTAACGCAAAATGATGACAGATCTGCCTTGGTGCAGATGACCATAACACCACTCATTGTGATTTCACTGCAATGAGCACATGGATTTTAAATAATTTGCTCTGACATTACTCTCTTTAAACCCGGGCATATGAAGAAGAACCTGATTAACAGGAATAGGTAATTGGTGGCAATTGAAACTGCCAGATACGGTATGGCATGTCTTACAACACTGATTGAACTACTAATCCCCCCTTCTGCTATTTTTGCTGCAAAATTGTGTTGCTGTGGTTGATGCTTTGTGTTAATGGCAAGTTTTGTATCTTTAAAATGATCTTTACAACTCTTTCAATTTGGGGTCTTTCAGGTCACGAGGGATGAAATTTTGGACATTAGTCGGGCCCCTCACAGAAAAAATCCCACTTGTGATTCCTTGCCAGGGATCACCCTTGATGAAGCCTACATGCCGGTATTTTCCTTTTAATTTGCTTCAGTAAGTTTTATTTTGTGTAGTTACTTTATTTATTCTTGTCATTTTCATTTTGGATGCAGTTGCATTTTGAACGCACAAAATGTCGTTTTCATTCATCTAAAAAGGTATATAATATTTCAGATGTTTAAAGATTCAACTTAATTTTTCTGTGCAATTAAAAAGCTAATCAATGATTGAATTTTAGTTTTAAGACTGAAAACGCGATAATTCGACGCACGAGTATTCTCAGGCTTTTAAGTTCAGCGGTTATTTTAACGCCTAAGCATCAAATTATAGAAATTTAATTTAATAATATTTCTAAGCTGTTCTGAGCTTAGTTGCACATGTTGCATGTGCGAAATGTGTGATGCAAAAATTGTTTAAAACAGCCTAGAAGGCAGACTGTTTCACCTATAGCTATCAAATTTCGCACGGAGTAGCTTCTTGGGTAGTAAGTGAACACTAATAAAGAGTTTAAAAAATTTTAATTAGAATTTTATTTTAAAATTAATCTAAATTTTATCGCTTTCCCTCAATAACTTTGGAGTTCATTATTGCACAAATACCATTTTTAAACCACATTAATTTACAAAATATTAGCTTTTTCGTGATACCATTTACTTCCGTACAATTATGTCCGTGCAGTTCATTTCTCTACCTTTTATATTTATTAATATAAGAAAATTAAATGCACCACTATATAACATTCATAGCAAAAAAAGAATGCTCTATGATAATCTAACCTTCAGTAACGATGTGGGAATTTAGTCGATAGTAATTCAGTTAATATATGCAGAATAAGTTCTAAAAAATGACTTCAGAGGTGTAAGAAACCAAACTATTTTATTGATCATCGCACCTATTACAATAATCAAATTTAAATCTATTGCAGAAAAATATAATGATATGTGTGCGAAGAGAACTGGAGAAAGGACTGGACTCCGGCACACAGCAGGCAGAAGTCCACACCAGACAGAAGTTCAAAACAGGCAAAAGTCACACAGCAGACAGAAGTCCACAGCAGGAACAAGTCACACAGCAAGCAGAAATCCACAACAGGCAGAAGTTCAAAA